>CAUYLG010023894.1:0-18228 GCA_963573385.1 Cacajao melanocephalus
TCCCAGCACTTTGGGAGGCTGAGGTGGGCGGATGACTTGAGGTCAAGAGTTCGAGACCAGCTTGGCCAACATGGTGAAACCCCCCTCTCTACTAAAAATATAAAAAATTAGCCACCCATGGTGGTACATGCCTGTAGTTCCTTCCAGCTACTTGGGAGGCTGAGGCAGGAGAATGGCTTGAACCTGGGAGGCAGAGGTCGCAGTGAGCCCAGATCGTGCCTTTGCACTGCAGCCTGGGTGGCAGAGCAAGACTCCATCTCAAACAAAAAAGAAAAGAAAGGAAAGAAAGAAAGCAAGGAAGGAAGAAAGGAAGGAAGGAAGGAAAAAGGAAAAGGGAAGAGAAGAGAAAAGAAAGAAAATAAAGCAGGAAAGGAGGATTGGATTGGCCATAGCTGCCTCCCGGCCTCCCTTCGAACACGCTTACCAATGACCTCCCCCAGGTGCCCCTCACCTTCCCCATTCTCACTTCCACCTCCCCAGCCTCCTCAGGTCAATTCTTCCCAGAACAGCTAGAGGTATCTTTTTAAAAAGATAATTCCCACAAAGTCATTCTCTGAATTCAAAGCCATTACAGGGGTTCTGAATCCACACCTGGCCTGGCCCCAGGGCGTTAGTGCTTGCTGGCCCTCTGCCTGGAGGACCCTGTCCTGTGCTCTTTGCGTGGCTGCCTCCCTCTCCTGCCTCCGGCTGAAGCCTTCCTGGACACCAGCAGAGCAGTCCCCATCACCTGGTTGTACTTTATTCACAACATTTATGTCTCTCTGAAATCATCTTATTTACACGTTTAAAAAATCATTTATCACTGGGCGCGGTGGCGCGTGCCTAGTCCCAGCTACACAGGAGGCTGAGGCTGGAGGATCTCTTGAGTCCAGGAGTTCTGGGCTGTAGTGCGTTATGCCGATCGGGTGTCTGCACTAAGTTCGGCATCAATATGGTGACCTCCTGGGAGCGGGGGACCACCAGGTTGCCTAAGGAGGGGTGAACTGGCCCAGGTCGGAAACGGAGCAGGTCAAAACTCCCGTGCTGATCAGTAGTGGGATCGCGCCTGTGAAGAGCCACTGCACTCCAGCCTGGGCAACATAGCAAGACCCCATCTCTTAAAAAAAAAAAAAAGAAAAAAGGGGAATTGGGGGTGGGGAGGAAAAGAAAAAAGATAAAATAAAGAAAAAAAAAGAAAAAAAATCATTTATCTCCCCCTGTTAGCATCTCAGCTCTAGGAAGCAGATCTTCTGCTCTTGTGTTCACTGCTGTATCTCTCAGCCCCTTGGACTAAAGTCCTTACACATGGCAGTCCTTCCACTTTGCTATTCCTTGAATATGCTGGCACATTTCCACCCCTAGACCTTTGCCCTGGCTGTTCCCTCCACCTGGAATGTTCTTATTCCAGAGACCTGTCTGCTTTGCCGTTAGGAAGGAACTCCCTTTAGGTCTTTGCCAAAATTTCACACTCTTAGTAAGCTCTTCCCTGAGTACCCCATTTAAAACTGCAAACCCTGGCCAGGTGCAGTGGCTCACGCCTGTAATCCAGCATTTTGGGAGGCCAAGGTGGGGGATTGCTTGAGGTCAGGAGTTGAGACCAGCCTGACCAACACAGTAGAACCCCATCTCTACTAAAAGTACAAAAAAAAAAATTAGCTGAGCATGGTGGGCACGTATAATCCCAGTACTCGGGAGGCTGAGACAGGGGAATTTCTTGAACCCAGGAGGCGGAGGTTGCAGTTAACTGAGATTGCCCCACTGCACTCCAGCCTGGGTGACAAAGCGAGATTTCATCTCAAAACACAAACAAAACACCTGCAAACTCTTCTCACACCACCACTCCCATAGCCCATTTCTTATTCTCCCTTTCCTTGCATGTTTCTCACCTGAGGTAGATATTAATATATTTTACTTCTTTGCCTTACATACTAGAGTGACAACTCCACAAGGGCAACTTGCTTACAACTCCACCTGCTTACAGCCGTATCCCTAAATGTAGAAAAATAATTTACATATAGTAGGTACTCAATAAAATGTGTTGTATGAGTGAATATCTGTCTCCGTTACCACATGTGCACATAGGTTGAGGAGGGGGCTCTCTCACACTCACCTCTGTGACAGCAGCACCTGGCACTGCCCTGGCACAGCTCCCAGGACCAGGGTGTTTTCTCTTTCCTCCGAGACATCCCCATGCAACACTCCCTGCTGCCCCCACTTCTGGACTTCTCCCACACCAGCCTCCATGCCCACTCACCTCCCCAGACAGTACAGGCCTTAGGACAGTAGAGGAGGCGGTGACTGCACTCTCCAGCTTTCTTACCAAAAGTTTGTTTGTTGAAGAAAGTGAACCCCTGGTGAGGACGAAGAGAAAGGAGGGGAGAAGGAGCAGCAGCAACCACTGGGGTAGCATCTTGGCCCACAGGTGGTGGTGGCTTTTCCAAAGTCCAGCTAAATAACCTGCACATCGACCATGTGAGTGTCCTCCGGGCTGTGGGAACACCAGGTAAAACCAGCACCCGATGCTGTCAGAATTTTCCCATCCTGCACAAAGCTCGGGCTAGGCCAATCAGCAAATTCCAACACAATGTTTACTTCAGGCAGACTAAGCCAGTCCAATCAGGACCGATCTTAGGATGTTTTTTGAGAACTGTGAAACAGAGATGTTTTCTTTCTCCGCAAGGAACAGTATGAATGTACAAGGTGCAGTTAAGAGCCTGGCCTCTGGGGCAGGATTGTCTGGGTTCAAGTCCCAGCTCCCACCCTTACTCTAGGAGCCTCAATAACCTGTCTGTGAAACAGGGATATTTATAACACCTACTATGCACCTGTTGTGACAGAAAAATGAATCAATACAGTTAAGAAACCACTTTGGGCCAGGCGCAGTGGCTCATGTTTGTAATCCCAGCACTTTGGGAGGCTGAGGCAGGAGGATCACTTGAGCCCAGGAGCTCAAGACCATCCAGGGTAATATAGTGAGACCCTGTCTCTATTAAAACAAAGCAAGAGAGAGAGAGAGACCAGGTGAGGTGGCTCACGCCTGTAATCCCAGCACTTTGGGAGGCCGAGGTGAGCAGATCGCCTGAGGTCAGGAGTTTGAGACCAGCCTGACCAACATGGAGAATCCCCGTCTCTACTAATACAAAAATTAGCTGGGCATGGTGGCGTATGCCTGTGATCCCAGCTACTCAGGAGTCTGAGGCACGAGAATCACTTGAACCCAGGAGGTGGACGTTGTGGTGAACTGAGATCGTGCCATTGCACTCCAGCCTGGGCAACAAGAGTGAAACTCTTGTCTCAAAAAAAAAAAAAAAAAAAGGAAATAAAAAGGAAAAAAATTACCTGGGCATGGTGGCACACACCTGTAGTCCCAGTTACTTGGGAGGCTGACATGGGAGGGTACCTTGAGCCCAGGGGCTTGAGGCTGCGGTACTCTGCGTTGAGCCACTGCACTCCAGCCTGGATGACAGAGTGACACCCTGCCTCAAATCATTAAATTAAATAAAAAAGAAAGCACTTTGCACAGTTTCTGGAACATAGGAAGTGCTCAATAAATCCTACCTGTTATTATTAGATGACACCTGGAACTTTTGTGACTAATGGGAAGGAATTCAGCCTGAGAGCTGCTGGCTCTGGCCCTACCTGAGGGCTGCCCGACCTCCGGGCTTCCGTTTCTGATCACTAGTAAATCCCCTCCTCACCTAGACCAATTTGGGTTGGGTTTTCAGATACTTGTAGCAGAAAGAGTCCTCACTGCTACCCCAATGATCACTATGTGACCTAGGGCAAGTCACGTGGCTTCTCTGGGCCTCAGTTTCTTTGTCCATGCAGTGGAACCGACAATGCCTGAGAGAGCGGAGGCATGGATGCACCGGTCCGCTTCCCACCACAGGCATTTTCGCATTTCTACTGCGCACATTCTCACCAGCTCTCTAATGACCACTACCCTTCTGCTCCCCTCCACCCGCCTGCAGAACATTCAGACACCTCCACTTAGTCTCTCCCTACACACACCCCTCCACAGACACCCCAACATACACACTCCAGGCACATTCCTCAATCCAGCCTCTTCCACACAGCCCTCCAGCCCCTGCTCCCCCACACCCTCCCTGCATCATTCCCTTCCTGCAGTTCTACCCTGAGCTCCGGACAGGGCCAAACCCCATGAGAAGCTCGTTCATGCCTCCAGTCTCCCCTTTTGCCTGCCCCCTAGACTGGTACAATCCCCACCAGGTCCCCTCGCCCATTAAGTACAGACAGAGGCCAGGGCCAGAAAGTGACTTTAATGTCTCAGGAGCTGGATTTGGAGCAAGTTGGTGGTGCCCAGGGCCTCTGGCCCCAAGGGAGCAGTGACCAGCCTGCATCTTCCTCTAAATCATGTGGCACCGGCGAGAACACATCAAGTCCTTGGATATGCACGTCAAGCCCGCTCGGCAAGGGCAGATGATGTTGGTGGCTCCCTTGGTCTGCAGGGAGAGGGTATGAGAATTGGGAGTCACCAGGATGCAGGAAGGAGGGGGACTTTAACTTCTCAGGGACCAGAATCAAGGGTACCAGGGCTGGAGTAAGACAGACCTGCGCTGTTTCTATAGCTTATAACTGCGTGACCTTCAGTAGGTCAGTGAACCTCTCCAGCTCAGTTTCTTCATCTGTCAAATGGGGACAGTAGCAATAATCTACCTCGTAGGGTTGTTATGAGGACTAAATGAGATAAAGCAGATCAAGTGGCCATAATAACAAGACCCTCTAGGCCAGGCGTGGTGGCTCACACCTGTAATCCCAGCACTCTGGGTGACTGAGACAGGTGGATCACCTGAGGTCAGGATTTCGAGACCAGCCTGGCCAACATGGTAAAACCCCGCCTCTACTAAGAATAAAAAATTAGCTGGGTGTGGTGGAGCATGCCTGTAATCTCAGCTACTCCACAGGCTGAGGCAGAGGAATCGCTTGAATCTGGGAGGCGGAGGTTGTAGTGAGCCAAGATCATGCCATTGCACTCCAGCCTGGGCAACAAGAGCAAAACTCCGTCTCAAAACAACAACAACAAAACCCTTTAGCCACTTCAGCTGTAGGCCACGGCAAGGGCCCTGCTGCTTTCTTAGGGAACTGGCAACTCCCCACACAGGGAGACGGAGGCTGGGCCCATGGCTAGGCCCATCCACCCCAGAAAGGTTTGGGCCCAGGGCCAGGTGAGCAGGAACAGGGGGTACTGAGCATTCTGCTTCCTGCATTCCTAGCAGTGAGTGACAACCATGCTGGACTGCACACTGTCCTTGCCAGGACCACGTAATCTTCCCAACAGCCTGGTAGGGTAAGTACTTTATTTAGCCTCTCCTTGTAGATGAGGAAACTAAGACTCAGAGAACCACGATGGCCTGCCTGCAGTCGCAAAGTCAGGATTTAAACTCAGGTCCAACTCCAAAGCTGTGGTCCTGCCACTGCAGTGCCATGCTCCTCTCACTGCAGTGCCATGCTCCTCTCAAGAAATCATGTCGGCTGGGTGCGGTGGCTCACGCCTGTAATCCCAGCACTTTGGGAGGCCAAGTCAAGCAGATCACCTGAGGTTGGGAGTTCAAGACCAGCCTGACTAACATGGAGAAACCCCATCTCTAATTAAAAAAAAAAAAATTAGCTGGGCATGGTGGTGCATGCCTGTAATCTCAGCTACTCCGGAAGCTGAGGCAGGAAAATTGCTTGAACCCAAGAGGTAGAGGTTGCGGTGAGCCGAGATGGCACCATTGCACTCCAGCCTGGGCAACAAGAGTGAAACTCTGTCTCAAAAAATCATGTCCCTGTAGCAGGGAGATGCAGACTAGTAAGGGGAAGGTCATTTCCCACTTACCCTGCCTCAGTGATGTGAAAGAAGAGATACACATTCACATTCATTCAGCAAGCATTAATTGGCCGGGCGTGGTGGCTCATGCCTGTGATCCCAGCACCTTGAGAGGCTGAGGCAGGTGAATCACCTGAGGTCAGGAGTTTGCGACCAGCTTGGCCAACATGGCAAAACCCCATATCTACCAAAAATATGAACATTAGCTGGGCATAGTGGTGCATGCCTGTAATCCCAGCTACTTGGGAGGCTGAGGCACGAGAATTGCTTGAACCAGGAAGCAGAGGTTGCAGTGAACCAAGATCGTGCCATTGCACTCTAGCCTGGGTGACAGAGCAAGACTTCATCTCAAAACAAACAAACAAACAAAACCAAGCATTTATTGAGCACCTACTATGTGCAGACACTAAGCTGGGGGTATGTGCTTCATAGATGAATATGATGCAATCCCCGCCCTTGAAGAGTTCCAACCTCTGGGAGAGGCAGAGAAAAAAACATGGCCAGTTAGGGAGATACATGCTTCGCTGAGGGTCTAAGCCCAGGATACAGGAGCTCCAAGGAGGGAAGGCTTCTCAGAGGAGGCGGCTGGAGTTGTTTTGCACAATGAGTAGGAGTTTGCCAAGTGGAGAAGGGGAAGGGCACTCCAGGCAGAGATGAAAAAACAGGTGGGGCCAGCTGTTTTTTTTTTAACCTCTTCTGCCCACTTCTGTATTTGCCAGAAGAAGCTGCCCCACCCCAGAGCCTCACCTGGGGCAAGCAGATCATGGTTATTCTGGCCCTGGGGGCACAGAAGGCTCCACCCGAATCCAAGTCCATGAGGCAGCAGCCACTGAAGCACTCAGAGTGGTGGAAGCACCTGTCTGTGATTCTCTGCGGGGACAGGCAGGATGTCTGCCAGGCTGGGGACAATCCCTGAGTTGTGCGGGAGAGGAGGGGAGGGGAGGGCTCCCACCATTGCCAAAGAACCCAGGTGTCCAGGCGAAGTCATGCGGTTGTCGCCCCTGGTCCCTTCCAGCTCCCGCTCACCACCACCACCACACCCGCCGCACCCCTCCCTCGGCAGGACCCAGGGAAGCAGAGGAGAAGAGAGAGGGATTAGCACTTTTCCCTCGGCCTCTCCTTTCCTGGACCCCCTTCACCTCCATGAGTCCCACAGGGTGTGTACTCTTAAATTCCACTTTGCGGTGCGGGGTGTGGGGAATGAGAATGAGGGGGCTGCCTGCTCGATAGAGAGGGAGAGAAAGAGGAGAAGAGGGGAGAGCCCCCGTGCCTGGGAGAATCACTGGGCAGTGAGGGGAGGCGGAGTAAGAGGGGGAGAAACCAGAGCTGGCAGGGAGGGTTTGGCTGGGGGCACTTCGGGGAGGGAAGCGAGCCCAGGACAGAGGTCATCGGAAAGGGGCACGGGCGGGGCAGGTGGGGGGGAGCGAGGGTGCTGGTTATAGGCCAACTTCTCTCCCCTCCGCGGCCGCCAGGGAAAGTGAAGAGGCTTTTGAAGTCCGTCCGAGGATGCCCCAAGCTGCCCGCCTGGGCAGATGCCCCCAGCTCTGGGTGGTTGCGGACCCACCTCTCCCTCCGAGGCTGCCCGGGCCGCGGGGCCACCCTCCCTGCTGTCGCGGCGGGCTGGGTGCGCTCCCAGCTCACCTTTTTAAACCGCGGAAGCGCGCTCCAGCGCGGCAGCCCCGCCTCCGCCAGGACCCCGGCCAGGACTCCTGCCAGGACCCCCGCCACGAGCGCCAGGGCGGCGGCCATGGGCCAGGGCGGCAGAGCAGCGGCGGGGCTCGGGGGGTGGCGCGGGATAAAGCCTCTCCCCGGTCACGTGACCAGGCGCCCCAGGCCGCCCCCGCGGAGGAGGGCGTGGAGGGCGAGGACGCTGTGGTCGTCAGGCCCGAGGCGGCGCGGTGGAGGAAGGGAGGGAGGAGGGGAAAAGGCGCTCAGGCTCGCACAGGCGGGATTCTAGACGGTAGGGGCCCTAGGGGCCTCCAGACGTGTTGCTTCCAAGCAGAAGCTTGAAATTGTAACATAAAACTCTATTTTTATTGTATTTATTTATTTTCCAGACGGAGTCTCGCTCTGTCGCCCAGGCTGAGGTGCAGTGGCGCGATCCTCCTGCCTCAGCTTCCCGAGTATCTATGACTACAACTGGGCGCCACCACGCCCGGCTAATTTTTAAACTTTTTGTAGAGACGGCGCGGGTGTCCCCATGTTACTCAGGCTGGTCTTGAACTCCTGGCCTCAAGTGATCATCCTGCTTCAGCCTCTCAAAGTGCTGGGGTTGCAGGTGTGAACCACGGCGCCTGACCCCAAAATTTGGCACAAGACCTATATGCTGAAACAAAAAGAGCTTCCTTCCTGATGTTGATTCTCTGTCTGCCCTTGCAGACCCTGGTCTCCCCTTACCTTAGGGATAATCCAGCCCCACCCTCTGGTGCTGCTCAAACCTGCTTCTGTAAGAACCAGGAGGTGAGACAAGATGATCTTTAAGTCTTTTTTTTTTTCTTTCTTTTTGAGACGGAGTCTCACTCTATGCCCAGGCTGGAGTGCAGTGGCGCGATCTCGGCTCACTGCAACCTCTGCCGCCCAGGTTCAAGCAATTCTCCTGCCTCAGCCTCCCAAGTAGCTGGGATTACAGGCGCCTGCCACGGTGCTTGGCTAATTTTTGTATTTTTAGTAGAGGTGGGGTTTCACCATCTTGGCCAGGCTGGTCTTCAACTTCTGACCTCGTGATCCACCCGCCTCAGGCTCCCAAGGCATGAGCCACCGCAGTCGGCTCTAAATCTTAAATCTCTAGCAGTCCTAATAATTCTATTAATTGCTAAGGATTTGTCTGAATTATGTGAAAGTCAAGATGTGGGGGCAAAATGGAGGGGTGGGAAGAGAAGAAACCAGAATAGGGAGGAGGGTTAAGGGAGGGCTGCACAGAGCAACAATTGTGGAACCAGGGGAGGCAGGCCTTCCTCAGGACTTCCCTGTGGATGGAGCTTCCACCTCACCCTACCTTTCTGCTTCTGCTTTTTTAAAATTTCTATTTTTTAAAACATTTTGTATTGTTAATATTTTTTTATAGAGACAGGTTCTTCCTATGTTGTCCAGGCTGATCTTGAACTCACGGGCTTAAGAGATCCTTCTGCATAGACCTTCCAAAGTGGTGAGATTACAGGCCTGAGCCACCATGCCCAGCCTGCTTCTGCTTTTGAAGTTTTTCTTAAGAAATGAACTGAGGGCTGGGCATGGTGGCTCATGCCTGTAAACCCAGCACCTTGGGAGGCTGAGGCTGGTGGGTCATGAGGTCAGGAGTTCAAGACCAGCCTGGCCAAGATGGCAAAACCTCATCTCTACTAAAAATACAAAAATTGGCAGGGCATGGTGGTGGGTGCCTGTAATCCCAGCTACTGAGGAGGCTGAAGCAGAGAATTGCTTGAATACAGGAGGCAGGGGTTGCAGTGGGCTGAGATCATGACACTGCACTCCAGCCTGGGTGACAGAGTGAGACTCTCCGTCTCAAAAAAAAAAAAAAAAAAGAAATGAACTGAAGAGGCCAGATACTACAATCCCAGCATTTTGGGAGGCTGAGGTGGGTGGAGCACCTGAGGTTGGGAGTTCGAGACCAGCCTGACCAACATGGAGAAACCCCATCTCTACTAAAAATACAAAATTAGCCAGGTGTGGTGGTACACGCCTGTGATCCCAGCTACTCAGGAGGCTGAGGCAGGAGAATCACTTTAATCCAGATGGCAGAGGTTGCAGTGAGCCGAGATTGTACCATTGCACTCTAGCCTGGGCAACAGAGCAAAACTCCGTCTCAAAAAAAAAAAAAAAGAAATGAACTGAAGAATCCTGTCTTGGTGGGGAACTTCGGTATTTTCTCCAAGAATAACAGCCCTTACTGCACTCAGAGGGCCCTGTATCCATTATTTCAGTGAGCCCTCCCTGTATTAACACTAGCTGTCACAGAGTAATTAACACTGGCTGTCACAAGAGAACTGGAATTTCGTGTCTTGGCACAATCATGCTTTATGTAAAGTCTGATTTGGGGCAAGAGCCCTTTTTTCCATCCTGTAGCCATGTCATCTATAATAATGGCCTCTGGCTGGGCATGGTGGCTCATGCATGTAACCATAGCACTTTGGGAGGCCAAGGTAAGAAGATCTCTTTTTTTTTTTTTTTTTTTTTGAGACAGAGCCTTGCTCCATCCCCAGGCACCAGGCTGGAGTGCAGTGGTGCGATCTCGGCTCACTGCAACCTCCGCCTCCCGGGTTCGAGCAGTTCTCCTGCCTCAGCCTCCCAAGTAGCTGGGACCACAGGCGTGCACCACCACACCCAGCTAATTTTTGTATTTTTTTTTTTTTTAGTCGAGATGGGGTTTCACTATGTTGGCCAGGATGGTCTTGATCTCTTGACCTCATGATCCCCCCCGCCTTGGCCTCCCAAAGTGTTGGGATTACAGGCGTGAGCCACCGCACCTGGCTCCGGTAAGAGGATCTCTTGAACTCAGGAGTTCAAGTCCAACCTGGGCAACATAGTGAGACCTCATCACTACAAAAAAAAAAAAATAGCTAGACATGGTGGCACATGCATGTAGTCCAGGCTATTCGGGATGCTGAGGCAGGATGATCTTTTGAGCATTGGAAGTTGAGGCTGCAATGAGTTATGATTGCGCCACTGAACTCCAGCATGGGCAACGGAGTGATATCCTATTTCAAAAAAAAAAAAAGACTAGGCCAGGAGCAGTGGCTCATGCCTGTAATCTCAGCACTTCCGGAGGCTGAGGTGGGGGCGGATCACCCAAGGTTGGGAGTTCAAGACCAGCCTGACCAATGTGGAGAAACCCCATCTCCACTAAAAATACAAAAAAATTAGCCGGGTGTGGTGGCACATGCCTGTAATCCCAGCTACTCGGGTGCTGAGACAGGAGAATCCCTTGAACCCAGGAGGTGGAGGTTGCAGTGAGCTGAGATTGTGCCACTGTACTCCAGCCTGGGCAACAAGAGCGAGACTCCATCTCAATTAAAAAAAAAAAAAAAAAAAAGACTAGCCTCCAAAGTCACCATAGAAAACCTGCCTTCAAACCACCTGTTGGAACTAGTCGCATGACCCCAACCTTCCAACCTTCTGCACGGGAGGCTGGGAAATTCAAGGGAGTCTTGGACTGTTTAGCATCTACCATTGTTTCTGCTGTGTAACTCGTAACTCTTTTTTTTTTTTTTTAAAGGAGTCTTGCTCTGTCACTCAGGCTAGAGTGCAGTGGCTCGATCTTGGCTACTGCAACCTCCACCTCTCAGGTTCAAGCGATTCTTCTGCCTCAGCCTGCCAAGTAACTGGGACTACAGGCATGTGGCACCACGCCCAGCTAATTTTTAGTGGAGATGGGGTTTGACACCAGATTGGCCAGGCTGGTCTCTAACTCCTGACCTCATGATCCTGCCACCTCAGCCTCCCAAAGTGCTGGGATTACAGGGGTAAACCACCATGCCAGGCCTCTGCTCTGTAAGTTTTTTTAATTTTTTATTTATTTTATTTATTTATTTTGAGACGCAGTCCTGCTCTTGTTGCCCATGCTGGAGTGCAATGGCACTATCTCGGCTCACCACAACCTCCGCCTCCTGGATTCTAGCAATTCTCCTGCCTAAGCTTCCCAGGTAGCTGGGATTACAGGCATGCGCCACCATGCCCAGCTAATTTTGTATTTTTAGTACAGACGGGGTTTCTCCATGTTAGTCAGGTTGGTCTCCAACTCCCGACCTCAGGTGCTCCGCCCACCTCGGCCTCCCAAAGTGCTGGGATTACAGGCATGAACCACTGCACCCAGCCTGTAACTCCTATCTCTATTTTACAGACTAGGAACTTGAAGCCTCAAGGTAAAGTAACTTGCCCAAGTAACAAGATTAAATGGCAGAGTCAGATATAAATCCAGGGCATTCTAGCTCCTGGGTCGAAGTTCTTACCACTGTTCTGCACTGCTACGGGTGGCCAGAGAGCTTTGCCCCTAGTAAGGGGTTTCCCATCATTACCGTGTTCCCTCCTCCAGCAGTCTCGGTCTGAGCTCTCTTCATATGTGTGTTCTGTTACCTTGGCTGACTAGCGACCCATCCACACAGACCATTTGTGAACTGGAGAGGAGGCCCAGGGACGGATACTTCCTTGTACTGCTTCACTGGCTTCTTTTGCCCATACCCGCATGAGTGTTAGACACTTGAGAAGTGTTGTTGACTGCTTAGGAAAGTGGTAAATTTGACGGCAAGGTGCCAGCAGCTGTGTGTCAGGGTTGGCAGCCCCTGGGAAACCCACTGAAGGCCCTGAGGGGTGGTGAAGCCCCTGGAATTCTGTATAAAATCTTACGTGGATGGCTTTGTTTTCTTTTTCTTAAGCCAGAGAGCTTCCAGTTTCCTCAAAAACGACTGGTTCAGAACCTTTATTTTCAGTTGAGGAAACTGAGGCCCAGAGAGAGCAGGGACTTCTCCCAGTGACTCAGCTGGTGAGTAGCAGAGCCAGGCCTAGCCTTGGGCTCCTGACTCCAAGTCCTGTGCTCTTTCTCCTGTACCATGGCCTGCCGGCACTGGTCACAGGCACATGTCCAGGTGCCTCTGCATTGCAGGGAGTAAGAATCAGATCACCAGGGCCTCCAGGGCGGGGGGGGAATCACTGACCTGTGAGCATGGCCACAGCTCTGCCCAGGGCCTAAAACTGGCCACCTCAGACTTCAGTGAGCAGAAGGGGGTCAGTTGAGGACAAGGAGCACCTGGCTGGTGAAATTCTTACCCCTATTTCCTGCCCCTTCACCTTCCCCTCCTCTGACAGTCTCTAATATCTCACTTCTTTTCTCCTGCCTCTTTCTGGTGGCCCAAGTGGTGGTTTCCATGACAGTATTCTCACTGGTCTGCAGCAAAACGAAAACAATAAGGATAATGTAGCAGTGTTTTTGTTAAAGGTAAATGTATTCAATTTATTATTACTATTTTTTCATTTTTTTTGAGGCATCACCCAGGCTGTAGTGCAGTGGCGTGATCTCAGCTCACTGCAGCCTTTGCCTCCTGGGTTTAAGTGAATCTCCTGCCTCAGCCCCGCTCCAAATAGCTGGGATTACAGGCGCGTGCCACCACGCCCGGCTAATTTTTGTATTTTTAGTAGAGGTAGTGTCTACTAATTTAGTAGACATGTTGCCCAGGCTGGAAATGTATTTAATTTAAAGAGTGATTCTTTATTCTGAAATTACGTCTTTTCTACTTCTTTGGTGTTAAAATATGCTCTTATGAAATAATGGCCACCAGGGGTTCAAGACCAGCCTGGCAAGAAAGTGAGACCTCTGTCTCTACAAAAAATAAAAAAGTTAGCTGAGCATGGTGGCATGTGCCTATGGTCCCAAATACATGGGAGGCTGAAGTGAGAGGATCTCTTGAGCCTGGGAAGTTGAGGCTGCAGTAAGCTGTGATCATGCCACTGCACTCCAACCTCGGTGACAGAGATAGACTCAGTCTCAAAAAAGTAATAATAAATAAATAAAATTGTGATGGTGTTTGGAGGTAAAAAATAATAAATAAATAATATTTAAAATATTTAAAAATATATCTTTAAAAAGCAATAATGGCCACGATACAGTAAGTAGTTCTGTTTCATTGTTCATGTTCTTTTTTGGCATATATATATATATATATTTTTTTTTTTTTTGAGATCAAGTATTGCTCTGTCACTCAGGATGGAGTGCAGTGGTGCAATCTCGGCCCACGCCTCCCAGGTTCAAGCAATTCTTCTGTCTTAGCCTCCTGAGTAGCTGGGATTACAGGTACCCACCACCACACCTGGCTAATTTTTGTATTTTTAGTAGAGACGGGGTTTCACCATATTGGCCTGGCTGGTCTTGAACTCCGGATCTTAGGTGATCTGCCTGTCTCAGCCTCCCAAAGTGCTGGGATTACAGACTTGAGCCACTGAGCCCGGCTTTTGGCCAACATATTAAATATATGTGCACAAATTCTGTCAGTCCCCCCAATTTTTTGGATGTCTTATCACTTTGAAATCCAAAATAAAATTCCAGGGAGAACTGATCTCGTGAAAATTGCACTACTCAAGTCCTTCCTGAAGGAACTCTCAAAGTAATCTGGGAAGAGTGAGGAATGAGTGGGTGCCCTAAGAGTCTGAAATGTGAAGAGAGATCAGCAAAGCCTTCCAGAAGAGGACCAGAGTGGGAAGGGTTTGGAGGTGAAGAGGTGGAGGCCTCAAGCTTGTATGTCCTGGACCCCGGGCAGGAAGGGGCCGTGCTGTTTTGCTAAGCCTTGAAGGGGGACTGGGATTTGGCAAGCAGAGACTAGGGATTTCCAAGCAGGAGACAGAGGGGCAAGGGTTTGGAGGTGAGAGTAAGTAGCTGTGGGTAGAACCACGAGGAGACAGTGTGGGCTTGTGGAGGATGCAGTCAGCGCTCCAGGGAACTTGAGGGACTGTGAGAGTAGCCACAGTTGAGGTGGCTCCTCGGTCAAAAGCTGGGCTGGTGGTGGCAGTGCTGGAGTCAGGGCAGGGGGACCTGAGCCGTTCAGTCAGGGGCGCAGGGTGAGGGTGGGGTTGCCCAGCTCAGTCTGTGAGGAAGGGAGGGTCTCTAGAAGGAGAACCCCAGCATGCCCTGAGGGAGATCAGCTCTTTCCCAGCTTCTAGCCACCACACCCACACACATACTCTGAAGCAGGGGCAGAGCTCAGAACACACAGTTCTCATTTTATGTCTTCCTGGGACAGGCTGACCCTGCTGAGGGTCTATCAGTTCAGCTTGGGAGAAAGACAGATCTGGAAACGGGAGAGGGAGCTGACCTGTGGCCTTCTCCTGGATGGAGCTGGTCCTTAGGCCCTAGGGCTTTGGCCTGAAGGACAGAGTGGGCAGTGGTGGCTGGCGGCCAGGTGTGCCGCCCCATTGCCTTCACCCATGGGAGGGGACTGACTTCTCCAAGCAGCTTAGCCTATGACAGCGGCCTTCCTCAGAGGGCCCAAGGAGGGCTCCCTACAACCTCTGTGTTTAGGCGAAAGATTCATGCGGCAGAGAGCTCTCCAGAGGGTACACAGCAGGGGGATGCCCCGAACTGCCATCCTGCCCACACTGCCTGTGCATGGGGTGCGTGTGTAGACTTACTGGCATCAGATGACCAGCGTCCCTTCCTTCTCCCACTTGCTGAGTCTGAGCCACATTCGTGCCCAGTCGCCTAGGCAGTGAGGTCCCCTTGCCCACCTCAAGGAGCCACGAGGGAATCTCAACTCTTGTAGCTGCAAGTAAAACAACCCAAGCCAAATTATGTCATTTAAAAAATAAAAACCAAAAGAAACAGTACTGGGTCAGTCCCTATGTGAGGCTGGCCTGAGGACTCCAAAGAGGAACCACTGGCAGGTGTCTCTCTCTTCAGCTTCAGCCAGCCTCATTTTCTCTCAGGAAGGGAGACTGCTCTCTGTGCAGCAGGGAGCTCCACACAGCTCTATGCACCTCCCTTCAGCACCCATCTAGAAATCCCGAGAAGGTCGGGGGACCAGGGACTTTTATTGGCAGAACCTCATGGAGCCTGAACAGGGCAGCTCTCCAAAGGCAGGGAGATGGGGGATTGCTGCCTCCTGAGGAATGGGACATGGATGCTGAGTAGGCAGAATTACAGGTGCCCATAACATCCCAAGTTGCCATACACGGAGGATTGCTCTGCTTAAGACCATACCTGGATTCAGTAACAGCTCACTGGGGCAGGAAGGAACCATGAACAGTATCCTTTAGCCAAGGGCAACACTGAAGGAAGGGTCTTGGAAACTTGTTCCGCCCCCTACCGACCCTCAGGAAGCCTAAGCTACATTCTATAGACCAATGGATTTCAATCACTTTTTTTTTTTTACTACAACCCATGGTAAAGGTACATTTTACACAGGTATTCGGACAACTAGTAGCTCCAATTAGTTGGTGTCTGTGTTATATTGGTTTGATTATTACCACTGCAAACGTGTGTGCTTGTGCATATATACAATGTGCAGATGCATGTATGGAACTAAAATTTCACAAAACAATACTTACATTTACCATATGCCATCTTCTCTGAGATTTTTAATTATTTTCTATTTCATCTTTTAAAAATGCTTGTTAGGGCCGTGTGGGGTGACTCACGCCTATAATCCTAGCACTTTGGGAGGCCATTGTGGGTGGATCACAAGGTCAGGAGTTGGAGACCAGCCTGGCCAACACTGTGAAACCCTGTCTCTACTAAAAATACAAGAATTAGCCAAGCATGGTGGCAAGCGCCTGTAATCCCAGCTACTTGGGAAGCTGAGGCAGAAGAATCACTTGAACCAGAGAGGCGGAGGTTGCAGTGAGCCGAGATCACGCCACTGCACTCCAGTCTGGGTGACAGAGCAAGACTCCATCTAAAAATAGTAATAATTAAAAAATAAAAATAAAAAAATAATGAAAAAAAAATGCAGTTAGGATGCACCAAATTGGTTTCATTGCCCACTTACCGTCTGTCAATACCACTCTATTGAGGGCACTAGGTTTGTCTGCCCAACCCGCTGTAGACATCTTGGTGGTCTCCAGTTGCCTGTTCATTCATCATTCATTCATGTGTTCAAACGTTTAGTGATACCTATCCTATGTCGGGTACCTTATCATGAGAGATTACTTGCAGATAACAGACATCTGTACTTATTTTAAGCAGAAAGGAATTTAAGACAGATAATTGAGGGCTGACAATTGCAATGACTAGAAGAGTGGACTCCAGACTGAGCTTCCAGGAATGACTTAAAAATCAAAACAAAACAACCCTGCAGAACTGAGCTACTACCCCTGCCACCATCAGGGAGGTGAGGAGGCAGGTAGTTGTCACTGCGGCTGTGGTCCTAGGAGCACACACCTTAGCTGTGATATCGGATTCAGGAAGCTGCCATGAAAGATTATTGCCTGCCAGGTGCAGTGGCTCACACCTGTAAGCCTAGCACTTTGGGAGGCCAAGGTGGGACTATGAGGCCAAGTGAGCTTAGGAGTTCAAGACCAGCCTGGGCAACATAGCAAAGCCTCATCTCTACAAAGAGAAATGTTTTGAATTAGCCCAGTGTAGTGGTGCACCTGTAGTCCTAGCTACTTGGGAGGTTGAGGTGGGAGGAGTGTTTGGGGTTGGGAGATTGAGGCTGTAGTGAGCTATGATTGCACTCCAGCAAAATTATTGCCTGTAGGACCGTGTGGTGGGTCACACCTGTAATCCTAACACTTTGGGAGGCCGAGGCAGGAGAGTTGCTTGAGGCCAGTAGTTTGAGACCAGCCTGGGCAACATAGTGATACCCTTGTCTCTATTTAATTAAAAAAAAAATTAGCTGGGCGTGGTGGTGTGCACCTTATAGTCCCAGATACTCAGGAGGCTGAGGTGGGAGGATCGCTTAAACCTAGGAGTTTGGGGTTACATGTGCTATGATCATACCACTGCACTCCAGCCTGGGCAACATCCTATCTCTTAAAAAGAAAGTGTGTGGGCAGGAGCGGTTCACTCCTGTAATCCCAGTTCTTTGAGAGGCCAGGCGAGCAGATCACCTGAGGTCAGGAGTTCGAGACCAGCCTGACCAACACGGAGAAACCCCGTCTCCACTAAAAATATAAAATTAGCTGGGCATGGTGGCACACACCTGTAATCCCAGCTACTCGGGAGGCTGAGGCAGGAAAATCATTTGAACCTGGGAGGCAGAATTTGCAGTGAGCCAAGATTGCGCCGTTGCACTCCAGTCTGGGCAACAGGAGCGAAAGTCTATCTCCAAAGAGAAAAAAGTATTGCCCGTGTCTTCCTTAGCAAAAAAAAAAAAAAAAAAAAAAGGCCGGGCGCAGTGGCATGCGCCTGTAGTCCCAGCTATTCGGGAGGCTGAGGCTGGAGGATCTCTTGAGTCCAATAGGTCTGGGCTGTAGTGTGCTATGCAGATCGGGTGTCCACACTAAGTTCGGCATCAACATGGTGACCTCCTGGGAGCGAGAGACCACCAGGTTGCCTAAGGAGGGGTGAACTGGCCCAGGTTGGAAACGGAGCAAGTCAAAACTCCCATGCTGATCAGTAGTGGGATCGCGCCTGTGAACACCCACTGCACTCCAGCCTGGGCAACATAGCGAGACCCGTCTCTTAAAAAAAAAAAAATATGCCTACCACAAATGCCACTGCCCTCCCTTACCTCCATGGATATTAGGCCTTAGGCAGTGCATGTGATCAGCAATCACACCTGAGTCTACTACTCAGGTATTGAGCTTTCCTGCCCTGCAGTGCAGGAAGGAACACCAGAAGGAGAGGAAAGGAAAGCTGAGCAATCCATGCTACAGAAGCTACTATAGGAAAAAGTGCCTGACAGCGGCCTGCCACGATACATATATATATATATATGTACATATATATGTATGTATATATGTACATATATATACACACATATATACACACATATATGTGT
>CAUYLG010023895.1:0-41985 GCA_963573385.1 Cacajao melanocephalus
CCTTCCTGTCTCCATTGTTAAGCACAATTATTGGCATAAAAGAGGTTTTTAATACCCATTTTTAGACTGCATTCTAGCCTGGGCAATAGAACAAGAATCCCGTTCTCTCTCCCTCTTTCTCTTCCTCTTTCTTTCTCTTTCACTCTTTTTTTCCTCTCTTTCACTCTTTTTCTTCTTTTCTCTCTTTTTCTTTCTTTCAAAAAATTGCTTATCTCTTTGATGACTAATACTTTACTTATCTCTTTGATGACTAATGAAACTAAACTTTTTTTTTTGAGATGGAATCTCACTCCGTCACCAGACTGGAGTGCAGTGGCACGATCCCGGCTCACTGCAACCTCCACTTCCCAGGTTCAATCAATTATCCTGCCTCAGCCTCCCGAGTAGCTGGGACTACAGGCACATACCACCACACCTGGCTAATTGTTTGTATTTTTAGAAGAGATGGGGTTTCCCCATGTTGGCCAGGATGGTCTCGAACTCTTGACCTCGTGACCTCCTTTGGCCTCTCAAAGTGCTGGGATTATAGGCGTGGACCACTGTGCCCACAGAGACTAAACTTTTAAAATGTGTTTGTTGGTGATTTTTATCCCTTTAATTGGTTTCACCTATTTTGTCCACTTTTCCATTACGTTTTCCTTGTGATTTTGCAAGAATGCTCTATATAGCAAAGATATTGAATTTTCTTCTGCTACATTGCAAATATTTTCCCCAGTATTTGATTTTACCCTTTTAATTTTACTTGTGGGTTTTCTTTTTATAGACATGTGAATTTTAGCTATTTATGTGGTTTTTTTTGTTTTTTGGGTTTTTTTTTTTTTCCTGAGGCAGAGTTCCCTCTCTGTCTGCCATGGCACCATCTCAGCTCACTGCAACCTCTGCCTCCCAGGTTTAAGTGATTCTCCTGCCTCAGCTTCCCCAGTAGCTGGGGTTACAGGAACACATCACCATTTTTTTTTTCTTTTTTGTATTTTTATTAGAAATGAGGTTTCACCAAGTCGGCCAGGCTGGTCTCAAACTCCTGACCTCAGGTGATCCACCCGCCTCAGCCTCCCAAAGTGTTGGGATTACAGGAGTGAGCCATGGTGCCCTGTTGTTAACTGTTTATATAGTAAAGCCTGTCAATCTGTTATAACTGATATTTTTGCACAATACCTTTTTTCTTGCAAAATATATTTTTCTTTCTTGTTTTTGTTTTCCTTTGAAACTTTAAAATCTCTCAAATATTATTTATTGTACAATTGAGTTCTGATCCTCTTGATGGGCTTATCGGCAGGATTTATGGTAGCAAACATGGGCACTAGGGCCTCCAAACTTTGCGCTTGCGGCGACCAGTGTCAGCTGTCCAGAGGATACATGACTTACTGGATGAGGATGTCTTTGATCTTCTTGGAAGCCTCATCCACATATTTCTCTTCTCTTCTCTTTCTCTCTCTTTTTATGAGATAGGGTTTAGCTCTGTCATCCAGGCTGGAGTGCAGTGACCTGATCTCAGCTCACTAAAACCTCCATCTCCTGGCCTTAAGAATACTCCCATCTCAGCCTCCCAAATAGCTGGTACTGCAGTCGCGTGCCACCACAGCAGGCTAATTTTTGCAATATTTTTGTAGAGAGGGGAGGGTTCGCCATGTTGCCCAGGCTGACCTCAAACTCTTATGCTCAAGCGATCCGCCCGCATAGGCCTCCCAAAGTATTGGGATTACAGGCGTGAGCCATCTCACCCCACCCACATATTTCTGGCAACTGGCCACAAGGGCTTTGGAGATGGACTGACAGATAGTACAAATATGACCCACATGACCATCACCCATCACCCTTCATGGATGTACACACCAACAAATTGCCCCTAGCCCAGAAGCACAGCGCCACAACTGGAAAAAGCGCCATTTTTCCAATATGGTTTTCTTTTTCTTTTTTTCTATTCCTTTTTTTTTAATTTTTGAGACAGTGTCTCGCTCTACTTGCCTAGGCATGAGTGCAATGGCACCATCTCGGCTCACTGCAGCTTCAGCCTCCTGGGCTCAGGTAATGCTCCCACCTCAACCTCCCAAGTAGCTGGGACTGCAGGTGTAAGCCACATCGCCCAGCTGGTTTCTTTGTATTTTTTCTAGAGACGAGGTTTCACCATGTTGCCCAGGCTGGTCTCGAACTCCTGGACTCAAGCAATCCTCCAGCCTCGGCTTCCCAAAGTGCTGACATTACAGGCATGAGCCACCACATCCGGCCTCATTTATTTTATTTATTTATTTATTTATTTTTGAGACAGAGTCTCACTCTGTTGCTCAGGCTGAAGTGCAGTGGCGTGATCTCAGCTCATCACAACCTCTACCTCCCGGGTTCAAGTGATTCTCCTGCTTCAGCCTCCCGAGTAGCTGGGACTACAGGCATGCGCCAACATGCCCGGCCAATTTTTGTATTTTTAGTAGACATGGGGTTTCACTATATTGGGCAGGCTGGTCTTGAACTCCTGACCTTGTGATCTGCTTGCCTCGGCCTCCCAAACTGTTGGGATGACAGGCGTGAGCCACTGCGCCTGGCCTCATTTATTTTCAAATATGTAAATCCCCTAGAGTTTATTTTGCACAGGGTCTGAAGTGGGATTCCAATTGTATGTGTGTGTGCACGTGATTTTTTTTTTCCTGAATGACAGGCAATCGTTCCAGCCCCATTTCTTGAATAATGTATACTTCCCCCACTTGTTCCTGTGTATTTCGATAATATACTAGTTGGATAGTGAGATGCAGTATCAGAAGGATCTCCTTTAGCATAGCAGAAGGACTCCAGCATAGCAGATTGACCCCAGAGTGACAAGGCTGGAGTGTGGAACAGTAGAAGGCTCTGTTGATGAACCCCATAGGAGAAAAAGTGAACGCCTGAATTACAACAGGCACGTTGGAGAGGAGAGACGCTGACAGCCTCAGTCTTTTGTTTTCCTATAATCACCTGCTCTGGCTGCCTTTCCCAGATCTGTAAGCCTCCTTCTGTTGTCAATGGAGGAGATACAGCCCAGTTGTTAATCTTGGGGAATCTGGACTCAGAATGGTTCATTTAAATATTGACTTAATCGCTTACTAACAGCCACTTAACCACTTACTAACATCATTGTAATATCAAGCAAGTTTCTTTATGGTTCTGATCTCAATTCTCCCATCTGAGAAATGAGGATAATAGCAACAACTATTGCAGAGCATATCAAGGAGGATTCAAGCAGCTGAGAGTAGTGGCTCATGCCTGTATTCCCAGCACTTTGAGAGGCCGAGGCGGGAGAATCGCCTGATGTCAGGAGTTCGAAACCAGCCTGGTCAACATGGCAAAACCCCGTCTCTACTTAGAACACAAAAATCTCTGCACATCTCAAAAAAGAGAGAGAAAAAAAATTAGAGGCACATGCCTGTAATCCCAGCTACCCGGGAGGCTAAAGCAGGAGAATTGCTGGAACTGGGAGGCAGAGGCTGCAGTGAGCTGAGATTGCACCACTGCACTCCAGCCTGGTCAACAGAGTAAGACTCCATCTCAAAAAAAAAAGAGGATATGATCAACTAATTAACTAATTATTCATATGAGGCTCTTTTCCTGGACTGGTTTTAATTAGTCCAGGATTAATTTTCATGGACTGGTTTTAATTAGTCAATATTGTTATCAGATTGTTTTTAAGAAAAGGTGTGACCATCACCTTTCTCAATGGAACAAAACTTGTATCCTACCTTTGGATGGGTGTGGAGGTCTGGGCTTAAAAGAGAGTACGGGCCAGTTGTGGTGGTTCACACCTATAATTCCAGCACTTTAGGAGACTAAGGCGAGTGGATCACCTGAGGTCAGGAGTTCGAGACCATCCTGGCCAACATGGAGAAACCCCATCTCTACTAAAAATACAAAATTAGCAGAGCATGGTGGCGCATGCTTGTAATCTCAACACTTTGGGAGGCCAAGGCAGGCAGACCCCCAAGTTCAGGAGTCTGAGACTAGCCTGGGCAACATGGCACAACCTTGTCTCTACAAAATAATACAAAATTAGACAGTTGAGGTGGCTCATGCCTATAGTCCCAGTTAATAGGGGAAAGCATAGGGGGTGGTTTCAGAAGTGGGGGGTGGCTGAGGTGGCTGACGTGGGATGATCGCTTGAACCTGGGAGGTTGAGGTTGGAGTGAGCCAAGATTGCACCACTGCACTCCAGCCTAGATGACAGAGCAAGACCCTGTCTCAAAAGAAAAAAAAAAGCAGATTAATTAATGATGCCCTATATTGTCATTACCCCACACTTAAACAGAACTGTTTATTTGTTTATGTAAAGATTTGGTCAAAGATAAAGACACAGGAGACTTTCTTTATATATATATTTTTTTAATAAGAGATGAGGTCTTGCTATGTTGCCCTGGCTGGAATGCAGTGGCTATTTACAGGCGCAATCCCACTACTGATCAGCCTGGGAGTTTTGACCTGCTCCATTTCCGACTTGGGCCTGTTCACCCCTCCTTAGGCAACCTGGTGGTCCCCCACTCCCAGGAGGTCACCATACTGATGCTGAACTTAGTACAGACACCTGATCGGCATAGCGCACTACAGCCCAGAACTCCTGGACTCAAGAGATCCTCCAGCCTCAGCCTCCCGAGTAGCTGGGACTACAGGCACATGCCACCACGCCCAGCCTTTCTTTACTTCTCGTATTTTTTGGGGAGTGGGGTAAGAGCTATGGTTGATTGACCCACATTAAAGGGCACAGTGCTAAGCTCTTTAAAATTTCTCGTATAATACCCCTTCTGTAATAACGTTGAGGTTGTTATTATCATCTCCAATGTATGAATGAGAAAAGGGAGTTTCCCAGAAATGAGGAAATCAGTTGCATTCAGCCGCCATTACTATGAACCAAGATTCAAACCCAAGTCTCTGCAACTCTAGCACTCAAGCTCTAAACCCAATGATGAACACATTGGTGTTCAGTTGGAATTTGGAAGTTTGGAAGTACAGCTTGGCAGATGGAAGAAATTATCTCCTGAAAGATTTAGTAATTTATGTATATAAAGACAGGGTTTCACCACGTTGGTCAGGCTGGTCTTGAACTCCCAACCTCAGGTAATCCGCCCGCCTTCGACTCCAAAGTGCTTGGATTACAGGTGTGAGCCACCATGCCTGGCCTAGTAATTTCTATTTATTTAGAAAATTGTCAGCCCAGTGCAGTGGCTCCCATCTGTAATCCAAGCAGTTTGGGAGGCCAAGGCCGGTGGATCATCTGAGTTCAGGAGTTTGAGACCAGCCTGGGCAACATGGTGAAACCCTATTTCTACACAGAAAAATTAGCTGGGCATGGTGGTACGTGCTTGTAGTCCTGGCTACTTGGGAGGCTGAGGTGGGAGGATCACTTGAGCCTGGGAGATGGAGGTTGCAGTGAGCCAAGACTGTGCCACTGCACTCCAGCCTGGGTGACAGAGTTAGGCCACGTCTCAAAAAAAAAGAAAAGAAAAATGTCGGCCAGGAGTGGTGGCTTACACCTGTAATCCCAGCACTTTAGGAGGCCGAGGCGGGTGGATCACAAGTCACGAGGTCAAGAGACTGAGATCATCCTGGCCAACACGGTGAAACCCCATTTCAAAAAAAAAAAAAAAAGAAAAAGAAAAAAGAAAAGTGTCAAGCCAGGAAGTCAACTAATCCAGTGTCCTAGCATTGTACTGCTGGAGAACCTGGAGCCCAGGAAAAGAGACATGCCCAAACTGATTATCCATGGAGTTTTCCACTGAGTCCTGGGTCTCCTGACACCAGTGTAGTATCTGTAATCTCCAGGTGGCCTCAAGATCAAAGACCCAGAAGATGAAGAGGGGGCACCTCCTTGGTGCTAGGCAGGCTACCCAGTGAAAAAGACATTGTTTCTGCCCAAAGAAGCCTGGAAATCAGCAAAAGAGAGGATTCAGGCCCAAATAGCAAATGCCAGGAGAAAGAAGGTAAAAGCAAAAATAAAACAAAACAAAAACCTTTAGGGTCTTTGAAGGGCTCCATCTCTCAGAACAGAATCTGGGAAGACTTCTGTAGAAGGTTATGGGGGAGCTAAGCCTACAGTAGAGACCACAGGAAGGGCATTTCAGATGGAGGGGCATACCCAGAAGGGAGAACTAATAATAACTGATATTTATTGAGCTGACCGGGCATGGTAGCTCATGCCTGTAATTCCAGCACTTTGGGAGGCTGAGGCAGGTGGGTCACTTGAGGTCAGGAGTTCAAGACCAGCCTGGCCAACATGATGAAATCTCATCTCTACTACAAATACAAAAATTAGCTGGACGTGCTCACTTGAACCCAGGAGGCAGAAGTTGCAGTGAGCTGAGATCCTACCACTGCCCTCCAGTCTGGGTGACAGAACAACATTCTGTCTCAGAAAAAAAAAAAATTATTAAGCCCTAAAGTACAAGTTCCATGCTAAATGCTTTACAAGTTACAAGTATGAGCTCCTTTAAATCCCATATCAACAGTGTAAGGTAGGTATGATAATTACACCTATTTTAGAAAAGGGGAAATCGAGACGTAGAAGATAAGTGAGTAGTCCAAGGACATGTGGCTGGGCAGTGTCAGATTCCAGAATGAGAATAAAGGCTGGATCGGAGTGACTCCTGCCATGGGATGCCTGAGGGAGGATTCCGGGTCGGGTTGGAATGGGGCTAAGGATGTAGGATGAGGGATAGGAGATAAAGCACTCTTGTTGAAGGCAAATCAACTTTCGGCTTTCCCCAGGCTCTTCCCTGACTACCTGGGGCCTCCTACATGCAGCAGGCAAGAAGTACTCAGTTAATGGGGGTCAGGACCCAGACTCACTGGCCTCTGGACATGCCAAAAGACCTGATAGAATCCACCAGCACTAAGTTGAGGAGCCCTTAGTGCTGGTGGCTTCTAGCAGGTCTTTTGGCGTGTCCCGGAAGGGACACAGACGCTGTTGGACTCATACTGGAACCACATGTCCAGGAACCCACTCCTGACTGATCTTCTGTTTTTTTTTTTTTTTTTTTTTTGAGATGGAGTCTCACTCTGTGGCCCTGGGTGGAGTGCAGTGGCGTGATCTCGGCTCACCACAACCTCCACCTCCCAAGTTCAAGCGATTCTCCTGCCTCAGCCTCCTGAGTAGCTAGGATTACAGGCACGCGCCACCACATCCAGCTAATTTTTGTATTTTTAGTAGAGACAGGGTTTCACCATGTTGGTCAGGCTGGTCTTGAACTCCTGACATCATGATCCACCAGCCTCAGCCTCCCAAAGTTCTGGGATTACAGATGTGAGCCACTGCACCTGGCCTCCTGACTGATCTTATACCAGCCCTGGGAGGTCTGTGGGGCAGACCTTGGACCGTAGTCCTAGAATCTGGTGCATACTTTCCAAATGCCAATTGTAGCTATGGCTCATGAGGACATGCTGCCATAATCTGTGCCCTTACTCCTAAACCCCACTGTCCTCATGTCCTCATGTGGGGTTTAGGAGTAAGGGCACAGGTTGTGGCAGCTCTATCAGCTGTGAGACCTCAGGCCAGCTCCAGCCCTCATTGGACTTCAGTGAGTACCTGAGAGTGATCATCCTGACCTCATGGCTGGTTAGGAGGAATCTGTGAAATCAAATGAATGGCAGCCAGCATAATGCCTGCTGCTCATAGGTGTTTAAGAAATGCCAGATTCTTGCACTTGACTATGAGGCCTCTCTTCTCCTTAGACCAGGTTGGGCATAGGATGGGCATGCTCCAATCCTTGGTTCCTTTTCTTCCCTAAAAACAGATCCATGGGCCTTTTGAGGGTTGAGAATGTTACTGCTCCTCTTTTTTTTTTTTTTTTTTTTTTTTTTTAATTTTAAAGAAAGGGTTTCACCATGTTGGCCAGGCTGGACTTGAACTCCTGACCTCATGTTATCCGCCCGCCATGGCCACCCAAAGTGCTGAGATTATAGGCGTGAGCCACCACGCCCGGCAGAGAATGTTACTGCTTCTCACCTGAAAGTGATGAAGAAAAAAAAAGGAAGAAAGGAAAAAAAAACAAATAAAAGTAATTTAATTCACTATTTTAATTAAACTTTGATACTAGACAAGTATTATCATAGTTCTGTAAAACACTTTTTTTTTCCTGCAGAAATATCACCATATGTGCTTTGGATCAAGGCTGTACTTGGTTCCTTATTTTAAGATTTAAAGCCATTATATAAGTTGTTTCCTCTGGCATTTCTGTATTTCTTTTATATATATTATTATTCCAATATTTTGTGGTGAATTTCTCCTAATATTCTAGCCCAAATTGAGAGAATTGTTTAGTTACTCTATAAATTATCTTCATTAGCTTTTGGCAAATTAGAGAGTGTTTGTTGAACAATGAGAACACATGGACACAGGGAGGGGAGCATCACACACTGGGGTCTGTTGGTGGGGAATAGGGGAGGGACAGCAGGGGGTAGGGAGGTTGGGGAGAGATAACATGGGGAGAAATGCCAGATATAGGTGATGGGGGGATGGAGGCAGCAAACCACATTGCCATGTGGGCATCTATGCAACAATCCTGCATGTTCTGCACATTTACCCCAGAACCTAAAGTGTAATAAAAAAAAATATATATATATATATATATATATATATATATATAAAGTCGCTACCATAATCCTATTTTCAATTAGCATTTACTATATTCTAAATTTTTATGTATTATTACTTAAAGAAAACTTTAAGTTTTAATCCTTTTGGGTCTGAAGACAGCTATGTAAAAAAGGCAGGCTCTATTTGGGTACAAGAAAATCTGCCTGCATCTGCATCACTTGTGTGTACAGTATCTTAGAAGCATCTAAATTATCATTAAGAGTGCCACACAGAAAGACAAACATTGCATGTTCTCACTTATTTGTAGAATCTAAAAATCCAAACAATTGAACTCATGGACATAGAGAGCAGAAGGATGGTTATCAGAGTCTGGGAGGGCTAGTGGGGGTGGTGGGAGGTAGGGACTGTTAAAGGATACAAAAAAAAAATAGAATGAATGAAACCCACAACAAGGTGACTGTAGTCAATAATAATTGTACATTTTAAAATAATGAAAAAGAGTGCACTTGGATTGTTTGTAACTCAAAGGATAAATGCTTAGGGGGATGGATACCCCATTCCCCATGATGTGAATATTACACATTGCATGCCTGGATCAAAACATTTCATGTACCCCATAAATATATACACCTACTATGTACCCACAAAAATTAAAAATAAAAAAAAAGAGTGCCCCCCCCATACACACACACAAAGTAATTAAAAAAAAAAAAAGGTCAGGCACGGTGGCTCCTGCCTATAATCCCAGCAATGTGGGAGGCTGAGGTCACAAGGTCAGGAGTTCGAGACCAGCCTAGCCAACATGGTGAAACTCCATTTCTACTAAAAATACAAAAAATTAGCTGGGTGTGGTGACACACGCCTGTAATCTCAGCTACTCTGGAGGCTGAGGCAGGGAATCCCTTGAACCCAGGAAGTGGAAATTGCAGTGAGCTGAGATCGTGCCACTGCACTCCAGCCTGGGTGACAGACCAAGACTCATTCTCAAAAAAAAAAAAAAAAAGTAAAAGTAAAAAGTAAATAAATTTTAAAACTATTTTATAAAACTGCTCAACTAAAATTCACTTCTGTTACGTGGGCTTTGACTGGAACAGAAATGAATGTCACAGACAGGGCACTCCTCAAATTACCCACTGCTGCTCCTGAGTTTCCAACCTAGGTAACAGCCCTGGTCCCTGTTAGGATTATAGGCACTCACCACCACGCCTGGCTAATTTTTTTGTTATTTATTTTTTTGAAACAGTGTCTTGCTCTGTGGCCCAGGCTGGAGTGCAGTGGCACGATCTCCGCTCACTGCAACCTCTGCCTCCTGGGTTCAAGCAATTTCTGGCTCAGTTTTGTACTTTTAGTGAAGACAGGGTTTCACCATGTTGGCCAGGCTGGTCTCGAACTCCTGACCTCAAGTGATCTGCCCTCCTCAGCCTCCCAAAGTGCTGGGATTATATACGTGAGCCACCTCGACAGGCTTTGTTAACGACTTCTAGGGCCCAAGATAGGGAGGACTGAATGGGTGTCCAGGGGTCTGATTCTAATGCTGCCGCTACTTCCTATCCCAGGCCAGTCACAGGTCAGTCATAGGCCAGTCACAAGACCTTTGCAGATGGGAGCTTGATAGAAGTGAGACTGACATGCCCTAAAGCATTAGGGCAGAGATACGCAGGGCTGAAAAGAGATAGAATGGCTGTCCCAAAACGAAACTAAACTTGACTCGGGATTAATGTACCTAAAGAAGGAATGCGCCCAGGAGTGGCTGGCGGAGGGGAGGAAGGGAAAGGACTTTGTCAGCATGGGAGTCAGGAAAAGGAGTTATTTTTATTTTCTTTTCGTTTTCCTTTTTTTTTTTTTTTTTTGAGATGGAGTTTCACTCTTGTTGCCCAGGCTGGAGTGCAATGGCACGATCTCGGCTCACTGCAACCTCCACCTCCCAAGCGATTCTCCTGCCTCAGCCTCCCAAGTAGCTGGGGTTACAGGAGCCTGCCACCATGGCTGGCTAATTTTTGTATTTTTAGTAGAGGTCTGGTCTCGAACTCCAGACTTCAGGTGATTCACCCTCCTCAGCCTCCCAAAGTGCTGGGATTACAGGCGTGAGCCACTGCACCCGGCTATTTTAATTTTTTTAATTTTTTTATTTTTTGTGGGAGAGGCTGTAGGTGACTTGAAATGGCGCCTCAAGACCCCCTATTTTTATTTTTCTTTAAGACAAGAGTCTCACTTTGTCACCCAGGTTGGAGTGCAGTGGCGCAATTTCAGTTCACTGCAAACTCTGCCTCCCAGGTTCAAGTCATTCTTGTGCCTCAGCCTCCCCAGTAGCTGGGGCTAATATTTGTATTTTTAGTAGAGACAGGGTTTCTCCATGTTGGTCAGGCTGGTCTCAAAATCCAGACCTCAGGTGATCTGCCCACCTTGGTCTCCCACAGTGCTGAGATTCCAGGAGTGAGCCACCGGGCCTGGCCACATTCATTAATTTATTCGGCAAATGATTACTAAACTACCGCCGTATGCTAGGCACTGTTCTCAGTATGAGGATATAGAGTGAGTAACACACACAGTTGGAACCCTGGCTTTACACAGCTTATATTCTAGGGAGGAAGTCAGACAATAAAAAACATGGCCAGGCGCGGTGGCTCACACCTGTAATCCCTGCACTTTGGGAGGTCAAGGTGGGCTGATCCCCTGAGGTCAGGAGCTCAAGATCAGCCTGGCAAACATAGTGAAACCCTGTCTCTACTAAAAATACAAAAATTAGCCAGCCATGGTGGTAGGCACCTATAGGCCCAGCTACTCAGGAAGCTGAGGCAGAATAGCTTGAATCTGGGAGGTGGAGGTTGCAGTGAGTCCAAATGGCACCCACTCCAGCCTGGGCAACAGAGCAAGACTCCATCTCAAAAAAAAAAAAAAAAGACTGACCTGAGCAACATAGTGAGACCCCTGTCTCAAAAAAAAAAAAAAAAAAGGCATCAAGGGGAATAGAGATTTCCAAGTTTAAGGAGGAGGAATTGCAATTTTTATTTATTTATTTATTTTTGAGACGGAGTCTTGCTCTGTCACCCAGGCTGTAGTGCAGTGGCGCAATCTCGGCTTACTGCAACCTCTGCCTCCCAGGTTCAAGTGATTCTTCTGCCTCAGACTCCTGAATAGCTGGGACTACAGGCGCCTGCCACCACGCCCAGCTAATTTTTGTAATTTTAGTAGAAATGAGGTTCACCATATTGTCCAGGCTGGTCTTGAACTCCTGACCTTGTGATCTGCCTGCCTCGGCCTCCCAAAGTGCTGGGATTACAGGCGTGAGCCACCATGCCCGGCCTACAATTTTTAAAAGGCTAACTATGGAAGAACTTAGTACTAAGGCAAGACTTGAAGTTGATGAAATTCACTGTTTGTATGTCTGGGGAAGAGTATTCTAGGTAAAGGAACTCACAGAGGCAAAAGACTTGGGATAGGAGGAGGCCTGGAACACTGGAGCAACAGTGAAGAGGCCAGTGCTGGAAGGGACTTTGCAAGTAGGGAGGAGGAGATGAGGTCAGCAAAAAAACTGGGCACTAGGTGGTCTAGGGCCTTGCAGATCACTGCAAAGATTTGGCAAGACCTACAACCGATCCAGTCTTGTTCAGGAAAGAGGGGTCTTCACCCTCTTTTGAGCCTTCCCCTTCCAGTGGCAGGATGTATGGGGCAGGTTGCTTGGGACTGATACCTTTGAACAGTGAAGGCCTGTAACCAACCTGCCTGGATTCCACGTCACACTCTGACTTCCCAGAGACAGATCTTCTAGAGGGAGAAAACCTGGGCATTGTTCTCACTGTGAAACTTCTACTTTTTTTTATTTTTTAAACAAATTTTTTTATTAAATAGAGATGGAGTTTCTCAGTGTTACCCAGACCAGTCTCAAACTCCTGGCCTCAAGCGATCCTCCTGCCTCTGCCTCCGAAAGAGCTGGGATTACAGGAGTGAGCCACTGTGCCCAGCAGAATCATGTTCTTATATATCATATTTCGTTAAATGCAGCCTGCCAATACATTTTAAAATTTTATTTTAATTGGAAAATAATTGTATAATAATTGTGTGTATAGATACATATATTTTTGAATAGAGACAAAGTCTCTCTGTGTTGCCGAGGCTGGTCTCAATCTCATGGGCTCAAGCAATCCTCCCGGTTCAGCCTCCAAAAGTGCTAGGATTATGGGCATGAGTCACCATGGCTGGGCGTCATTTCTATATTGCCCTGAACTTCTCTTATATGTCCAAGGCTTCCAGAATGACAGGGTGGTAGCAAGGCTGCACTGTAGAGGGTCATTCAGAAGAGGTGGAGGCAAGCAAGCAGCATTGGGCTGCAGAAGAGGATCTGGTCTCCCAAGAGAAAAAAGGATTACAGGCATGAACCACCGTGCTACTAAAAATACAAAAATTAGCCAGGCATGGTGGCCCACACCTGTAATTCCAGCTACTCAGGAGGCTGAGGCAGGAATCACTTAAACCTGGGAGGCAGAAGTTGCAGTGAGCTGAGATTGCGCCACTGCACTCCAGCCTGAGTGACAGAGTGAGACTCTGTCTCAAAAGAAAAAGAGGACAAGGAGTTGGGGTTGCTGTCAGGAAGATAAGAGGTAGATATGAGGTGTTTAAAATCCTCTGTTGTTCAGCAGGATCAAGCTGAGACTATGAACGTCAGAGCACAAAACCTTGGCCCTTAGACGTGTGTTTTTATTTATGGGTAAACTTTTGGATCCCATGTCCAAAAACAGCAATGAATATTGTGCTCTCTGCTGTGTCTCCAGCTGCCCCACTCTCCCTCAGTGAAGCCCCAGCTGGAAAAGGGACTTTGTTTTATGAAGAAAGAGAGAAGGGGAAACAGTTATAACCTAAGGAAAGTAATTATGCATCAGGCCAGAAACATCCCACTGTGTCTCTAAGTGAATATAATTTTGTTTGAACAAGTTGAACTAAAGTTTAATTTGGCTGATCTTGAATTTGCAAAACACACACACACACACACACACACACACACACACACACAAACCTTCACATGGGGAAAAAAAAGAAAGATCTCATTGCTTGGTGTTGTATTTTAAGTTTAGGTAAATGTAAGAGGTGGTACTCAAGCCCTGACATTTGGCTACCCTGAGCCTCACCCTGTGCACAGAGGAGTGTGTCAAAACTGGGGCAGGTTCTGGTCAGCCAAGACATTCAACATCACAAGGAATAGAACAGACACAGACGGGAGAAGAAGGCTTCAGTGCGTCCTAGAAAGAGCTCTGGATTCACAGACAGGGGAACCAGGAACTTGCTGAGTGATCTTGGTAAGTCGCTTAACCTCTCTAAGCTTCAGACATAAAATAGCATCTGTGAAACCCTTCCTACAGGCAGAAGTGACAGCGCACATTTAACAATCCAGCTGGCAGGAGAACAAGGCAACACATACTACAATAGATTCCTGGTGGGGTCAGGGGAAGGCGAAGTTAACCCTTTAGTAGCTGGATCATAGGGAGGACCAGGGCACGCCAGGAGAGGAGCTAGTGTGGTGGGGGACACTCAGTGGTCTCCGGACGGTGGCTATTTACCAACTACTACAATGTTGACATAATATTGCAGCAGCAGATACAGTGTCACAACTTATACCAGTGTGTATCACATGAATGGCACGTTACCTATGGGCGTCCTCCAAAGATTAAGTAGGATCATGCAGATGAAGGAAGGTGTGAGTGAATGAATGAGTGAATGAGCATCTTGGACTGTGCTCCTGAATCAAGAATGTTCTTATCCAGCAAAGATTTTATTGAATATCTACATCATGCCTGTTTTCATGCCAGATGCTGAGGATGAAAACTCCTTGGGGCAGAATGTGAGGGATGGGAAGGGCATTGGCAGTGGAGGGCACAGTATGAACAAAGGCACAGAGGTAAAAACAAAAGAGGGCAAAAACCACAAGCAAACAAACGTGAAAAACAGCCTGCCTTGCTCAAGAGGCCACAAGGTGTCATGGGGCTCAGTATAAAGTTTGAGATTGGAAAGAGCAAGAGATGAGTCATGGAGGCATAATGAGGACCAGTCTTGTTAGAGTTGGATGCTGCCATAGAGGGGCACCAAGGATGGGCAGAGACAGGTTATCTGCAAATGAAAATAATCATTCCGGCAACAGTGTGGAGAATGCTTCTAAGGCAGGGGGCTGCTTAGGGAATATTGCAATAATCTAGGTTAATGAAGATAAAACAAAAAATAAATTGGCAGAATAAATTCAAAATATAAAGTATTGTTGGTTTTGTTTTTTGTGGGTTTTTTTTTTTTTTTGAGATGGAGTTTCACATTTGTCATCCAGGCTGGAGTGCAATGGCACGATCTCCGCTCACTGAAACCTCCTTCTCCCAGGTTCAAGTGATTCTCCTGCCTCAGACTCCCGAGTAGCTGGGATTGATTACAGGTGCCCACCACCATGCCCAGCTAATTATTTGTATTTTTAGAAGAGACGGGGTTTCACTATGTTGGCCAGGCTGGTCTCAAATTTCTGACCTAAGGTGATCCACCTGCCTCTGCCTCTAGGATTACAGGTGTGAACCACTGCACCCAGCTTGTGGGTGTTTGTGGGTTTTTTGTTTTCTTTTTTTGAGACAAAGTCTATCACCTAGTGGCACAGTCTTGGCTCACTGCAGCCTCGACCTCCTGGGCTCAAGCCATCCTCCTTCCTCAGCCCCACAGTAACTGGGACTACAGGTGCACACCACCATGCCTGGCTAATTTCTGTATGTTTTGTAGAGACAGGGTTTCACTATATTGCCCGGGCTGGTCTCAAACTCCTGGACTCAGGCACATCTCCTGCGTTGGCCTCCCAAAGTGCTGGGGTTACAAGCGTGAGCCACCATACCTGGCTGGTTTTGTTTTGTTTTTAAGTAGAAGAGTGAGAGAAAAACAACTAGGGTCAAAACTAGGTCAGTGAACATAGGACTAGAGAGAAAGTGGCATATTTAAGAAATATTTAGAAAGGAAGATCAGTACAATTGGAAGATTGATTATTTATTTATTTTGAGATTGAGTTTCGCTCTCGTCATCCAGGCTGGAATGCAACAGCACGATCTTGGCTCACTGCAACCTCCACCTCCTGGGTTCAAGCAATTCTCCTGCCTCAGCCTCCCAAATAGCTGTAATTACAGGTGCCTGCCACCACACCCAGCTAATTTTTGTATTTTTAGTAGAGATGGGGTTTCACCAAGTTGGCCAGACTGGTCTCCAACTCCTAACTTCAGTGATCCACCTGCCTCGGCCTCCCAAGGTGCTGGGATTACAGGAGTGAGCCACCGTGCCCAGCCTGGAAGATTCTTTAAAAAGGGGGCATGAGGGAGAAAGAGCGGTCAAGAGGAACTCCCAGGTTTCTGGAGTGAGTTACCCAGAGGTGACAGTGTTACTAAGACCAGAAACTGAGGGACACAAGATGGTTTGGTGTAAAAATATTAGGAACATGTTAAGCTGGAGGAATCTCCAGGACATCTAGTACCTGACCCTCTTCCTGCAACGACAACAACAAAAATGTGTTTGCCATGAAAGAACAAGAATCAGAGGTCCCGGTTTGAGTCCCAGTTTTACAACTAACCAACTGTGGACCATGGACAAATCAGTTTACCTTTCTGGGCCTCAGATTTTTTCCACTTTTCAGTGTCCATGAAGGTCAAGCCAAGAGTTTTGAATGGGAATCAACAGCATATTAGTGGGCTGGGTGTGGTGGCTCACGCCTGTAATCCAAGCACTTTGGAGGCCAAGGCAGGTGGATCACATGAGGTCGGGAGTTCAAGACCAGCCTGACCAACATGGTGAAACCCCGTCTTTAAAAAAAAAAATAGCATATTAGTGATCTTGTTCTATTTCCACCATCTCTTATTTGGTCTCCATTTATGTGAATTGAGACTGATGCAAAACATGTTTCTTTTCATTGTCATACTCCAGAATGTAAAACTGAGAAACAGAGCGGGAGAGAAACAAGAGATGCTGAATTCTTTCTATATATGATACAATAAAGTTAAATAATGTGGGGTTTTAGTTGTTCTCTACAAGAGAGTGCGATTCAATAGTGTGGTTAGCAATCTCTACATTGGCCCTCTCTCTTTTCTGCAAGGGCAATAAGATACATACTTTCTCAAGGGCACCAGCCAACCGCCCTACATCAGTCATTCTCTTTAATGAAACTCCCTCCATTCAGACCCCATTTTCTTGTACACAATTCATTTTATTAAATGGCTGCAGCTGCAATTAGGGGTGGGAGAATCCAAGCATGTTTTTGGGTTCGAGATGTGTACTGTGTGATTTTTCAAATACTTTGGGTTTGGCAAAAGCCAAGACACATTCTGTCAAGTTCTTTTTCTCCTACGTTTTTAAGCCCATGTGTACTCAAGAGAAATATGGTCCATCTGATTTTCATTCATTTTCGCTTAACTCAACAAAAAGTTGTCTCAGAAGAGGTAGAAAATGTCCAAGCAGCAAATCCAGCCTCTTTAATGGAAGCCTTGTTAGAATCCTCTTTCTCTCAACCCCAGACAGCTTGACATCCTCCAAACAGGCCAAGCCCTTTCATTTCTCTGTGCCTTTGTACTTGCTTCCTAAACCTGGAAGGATGGCCTTGTCCTTTACTGTCTTCTCTGTCTATTGACTCCTACTCCTCCAACTCCAGCCCAAAGGCTTTCTCCTTTGTGAAGGCTTTCCCCATTGCCCAACTTGCAAATTCAGCCCTCTGGCCCTCCACGTCCACAGGTTCTGAATCCCTGCGAATGGAAAGTATTGCGTGGGAAAAAACAATTTAAGAAAACCAACACAACAATAAAAAATAAGACAAATAGAAACCAAGACACTGTAACAATCAGATAGCATTTACAATGTATTAGGCAGGATAAGAAACCTACAGATAATTTTTTCTTTTTCTTTTTTTTCTTTATTATTATTTATTTATTTATTTTTGAGACAGGGTCTTGCTCTGCCACCCAGGCTAGAGTGCAGTGGCGCAATCTCAGGTCACTGCAATCTCCGCCTCCCCGGTTCAAGTGGTCCTTGCACCTCAGCCTCCCAAGTAGCTGAAACTATAGGCACATGCCCAGCAAACTTTTTGTATTTTTTGTAGAGACAACAGCGGGAGAGGTCTCACCATGTTGCTCAGGCTGGTCTGGAACTCCTGCACTCAAGGGATCCTGCTCACCTTAACCTACCGAAGTGCTAGGATTACAAATGTGAGCCACCACAACCGACAGAGATAATTTTTTAGAAACAACAACAAAATACAATTAAAAATTATACAGGCCAGGCACGGTGGCTCACGCCTATAATCCCAGCACTTTGGGAGGCCGAGGCGGGTGATCACGAGGTCAAGAAATTGAGACCATCCTGGTCAACATGGTGAAACCCGTCTCTATTAAAAATACAAAAATTAGCTGGGCATGGTGGCGCGTGCCTGTAGTCCCAACTACTCAGGAGGCTGAGGCAGGAGAATTGCTTGAACTCAGGAGGCGGAGGTTTCAGTGAGCCAAGATCGCACCATTGCACTCCAGCCTGGGTAACAAGAGCGAAACTCCATCTCACAAAAAAAAAAAAAGTTAAAAAAAAAACGTACAAATCAAAAAAATACAGTATAACAAACAAAGCATTTACATTGTATTATTAGACATTGTAAGTAATCTAGAGGTGGTTTAAATTATACAAGGGGATGTTTGCATAGGTTATATGCAAATACTATGTCATTTTATATAAGGAACTTGAGCATCCAATCCCCCATGAATATCAAGGGACAACTGTAATTGCATGATCCTCTTGAGATTTTCTATAGTTCACTTGTAGGGCTAACTAGCTTCTGATTCCACTCTGCTTTGGGCTACAGACAGTAGTTAAACTAGGTTAGCCAAGCCCTCACTGATGTCTGCTTTAGTGTGAAGCCCTTGACCTTAATTAAAGGCCTTCACAAGAAAGGGCAGACAAAAATTGGCATTTGTGGTAAGGCTGTTGCCAAAAACATTAATTATTGTGTCTATCAATGTCCTTCTGTGGGCTTCCAGGTGAGAAGTGAACTTTAGGTTTACGGACCAAAATAACAATGGACTTCTTCCTTTCCGATAATGAGAGCTACGGAACTTAGCTTGTTCCCTTTTTGTCTTGGCTGCCAGGAAGCTAAGTTGCTAAGATGTGATGCTCAATCATAGCAACTATATCACATGCTAGTTTCCTTCTTTTTTTAATGACTTGGTTTTCTATTTCTATATTATTAACTTTATGATGGAAAAGAAAACATATTCTTCACTGTGAGTCACTTCAAATCACTTGTAGAGTGGCAGACTGAAGTAAAAATATGAAGAAGCTATTCATGCTGGCTTCATCTGAAGAACAGGTCTACGATTTGGGAGTAAGAGAAAAGGTTTTATTTTTGATCTTTGACATTCCATAAGCCATTTGAATTTCTTACAGTGTCTGTATAAGTTAAAATAAGATTAATTTTTTAATATAACCATTTAAAATTCTGACTCTCCCAGGAAGGAGCTAGAAGCTTCTTTCTTTTCTTTTTTTTTTTCTTTTTTTTTGAGAGGGAGTCTCAGTCTGTCACCCAGGCTGGAGTGCAATGGCACCATCTTGGCTCACTGCAACCTCCGCATCCCGGGCTCAAGCAATTTTCCTGCCTCAGCCTCCTGTTGGCCAGGCTGGTGTTGAATCCCTGACCCCAAGTGATCTACCCTCCTCAGCCTCTCAAAGTGCTGGGATTACAGGTGTGAGCCACAGTACCTGGCCCATTTTTTTTTTTTCTTTTTTGAGATGGAGTTTTCCTCTTGTTGTGCAGGCTGGAGTGCAATGGTACAGTCTCAGCTCACTGCAACCTCTGCCTCCTGAGTTCAAGTGATTCTCCTGCCTCAGCCTCCCAAGTAGCTGGGATTACAGGCATGGGCTACCACGCTCAGCTAATTTTTTGTATTTTGTAGAGACGGGGTTTCACCATGTTGATCAGGGCGGTCTCAAACTCCTGAACTCAGGTGATCCTCCCGACTCGGCCTTCCAAAGTGCTGCAATTACAGACATGAGCCACCGTGCCTGGCCTCTTTTTGTTGTTGAGACAATATCCCACTCTGTTACCCAGGTTGGAATATAGTGGCATGATCACAGCTCACTGCAGTCTCGACCTCCCAAGGCTCAGGTGATCCTCCTCAGTCTCCTTAGTAGTGAAACCACAGGCGCATGCCACCACATCTGGCTAATTTTTGTATTTTTATTTTATTTTTAAGATGAAGTCTCTATTGTCCAGGCTGGAGTGAGTGTCATGATCACTACAACCTTCACCTCCCAGGTTCCAGTGATTCTCCTGCCTCAGCCTCCTGAGTAGTTGGGATTACAGGCACATACCACCACACCTGCTGATTTTTTGTATTTTTAGTAGAGACAGGGTTTCAACATGTTGGCCAGACTGGTCTCAAACTCCTGACCTCAAGTGATCCACCTGCCTCGTCCTCCCAAAGTGCTGAGATTCCATGCATCAGCCACTGTACCCGGCCTAATTTTTGTATTTCTAGTAGAGAGGGGGTTTCACCATGTTGCCCAGGCTGGTCTCAAACTCCTGACCTAAAGTGATCTGCCCACCTCAGCTTCCCAAAGTAGTGGGATTACAGGCATGAGCCACTGTACCCGACGGCTATACACATCTTGATAGCACAGCTTATACCATTTATACTTATCTCTGAATTTCCCATCGTATAGCAGTGTACCCTATACACAACTGGCATTCAGAAAATGTCTGTTAAATGGATGGGGAAAAGGTCGACCCAAATGAATTCAGTCAGTTAGAAGCCAAAGAGACTCCTAGGCTTCAAATCAAACAATTCTAAAATTCACCCCATCTCTGGCTGCTCACACAGCACTAAGAGGGGCAGTCACTTGGATCTATCTGAGCCCTCATTTCTTTATCTGTAAAATAGGGCTTTATCCACTACTGTTGTAGAGTTGTTTTGAGGATTAATTCAGAGAAGACATGCTCAATATTGCAAATTACCTTCCATTTATTTATTTATTTAAAGATGGAGTTTTGATCTTGTTGCCCAGGCTGGAGCGCAATGGCGCAATCTTAGCTCACTGCAGCCTCTGCCTGCAGGATTCAAGTGATTCTCCTGCCTTAGCCTCCCAAGTAGCTGGGATTACAGGCAGGCGCCACCATGCCCGGGTTTCTCCATGTTGGTCAGGCTGCTCTTAAATTCCTGACCTCAGGTTACCTTCCTTTTAATTTTTTTTTTTTTTAAAGACAGGGTTTCACCATGTTGGTCAGGCTGGTCTTGAACTCCTGACCTCAGGAGATGCGCCTACCTTGGCCTCCCAAAGTGCTGAGATTACAGGCGTGAGCCACCACACCCGGCCCCTTCCTTTTTTTTTTTTTTTAATTTTTTTTACTTTGTTTAAAAAAAATAAGATGGGGTTTCACCATGATGGCCAGGCTGGTCTTGAACTCCTGATCTCAGGTGATCCACCCACCTCGGCCTCCCAAAGTGCTAGGATTACAGGCGTGAGCCACCGCACCCGGCCTCTTTTTTTTTTTTTTTTTTCCCCTTCCTTTTAATTAAAAGTGTTCACAGCAATGAAAACCAGGCAACTGACCCACCACAAGCTACACCGTTAGAAACCATGGGAGGAGGTACACAGTGGTTGTCATTAGTACCGACAATGCATTCTTTTCACCACTACAGAAATTGGACAAAATAAAATGAAAAGAGAGTCTTGGCCCAAAGGCAGGAAGATACAATGGTCTTTATCTGCTACTCATACAAACCAGCTGTTTAGGTTGAAAAGATTTTGTTCAATCACTAAATATAATACATGAGTGATGGAAAAAAGTAATGAGTGTTTGGTTTTTAACATCTATACTGTCCTAGTTGTGGTAGAATTTTTTTTTGTTTTTTGAGATGGGGTCTCGCTGTTTTGTGTTGGTCTTGAACACATGGTCTCAAGTGATTCTCCTGCCTCACCCTCCCAAAATGCTGGGATTACAGGTGTGACGCACAATGCCTGGTATAACTTTTTTTTTTAAATCAAGGAATATAAATACCACTGATGGGACTCAAGGCGATTTCATGTGGCATATAGGGTAATATTTATTATTTTAATTGTTATTCATTTATCATATTATGCTTAATAAAACATTGAGCTAGCATATCCAAACTGCGATATTACACATATTATTATTAAATATTTTTTAAAGTTTCTTTTTTTTCTTTGAGATGGAGTCTCACTTTGTCACCCAGGCTGGAGTGCAATGGCTCGATCTCAGCTCCTTGCAATCTCCACCTCCTGAGTTCAAGCGATTCTCCTACCTCAGCCTCCCGAGTAGCTGGACTACAGGCACGTGCCACCACACCCGGCTAACTTTTTTTTTTTAGTAGAGATGGGGTTTCACTGTGTTAGCCAGGATGGTCTAGATCACCTGACCTCGTGATCCGCCCACCTCAGCCTCCCAAAGTGCTGGGACTACAGGCGTGAGCCACCATGCCTGGCTAAAGTTTCAAAATATTTTTTAAATGAGTGGATTTAAAAAAAAATTATCATAATATGACTAGTCAACATGCCTGTGCCAAATAAACTGAACATAGTTCTAGGATCACTGAAGTTGTAGAAAAGACAGCTTTAACACGTGGGGCTTGAGCAACTATGTTTTTATTTTTATTTTTTTTTAATTTTTAATTTTTTTTTTTGAGACAAAGTTTTGCTCTTGTTGCCCAGGCTAGAGTGCAATGGTGCAATCTCAGCTCACTGCAACCTCCACCTCCCGGGTTCAAGGGATTCTCCTGTCTCACCTCTGGAGTAGCTGGAATTATAGGTATGTGCCACCATGCTCAGCTAATTTTTTATATTTTTAGTAGAGACAGGGTTTCTCCATGTTGGTCAGGCTGGTCTTGAACTCCTGACCTCAGGTGATCCGCCTGCCTCAGCCTCCCAAAGTGCTGGGATTTTAGGTGTGAGCCACCGTGCCTGGCTTGAGCAACTATTTGATTTAGGAGAAGTTCTGACACTAGCCCCCTCAAATGTGTTTTCCAAAGATTTATTTATTGTACCTACACCCTCTGTGCTGCCCCCCTGGATTTTATCCTGGTCCACCCACATACCCTGTACTCTCCCATCGACATGGCTTGTTTGTGCTGACTGTTTTGCCTGAACACCCCACCTCTTCTGTATCTGCCAGGTGCACCTCGAGCAGAACCAATGCCCTGTGCCTCTGGGCTCCTAGGCATCTTTGCACACCCCTCTTACTAGTATCACACTTGGTGCCTTGCATTACAATTTATTTCAGGGTTTGTCTCCTAGCCAATGTCTGTTTTTATCTCTGTGCCCTGAGTTCCTAGCTGGGGGCATTACGTGGTTTTTAAAAATCATGGAGACCAGGCCTGGTGCCTGTAATCCCAGCACTCTGGGAGGCCGAGGTGGGCAGATCATGAGGTCAGGAGATCAAGAGCATCATGGCCAACATGGTGAAACCCCCTCTCTACTAAAAATACGAAAAAATTAGCTGGGCATGGTGGCATGAGCCTGTAGTCCCAGGTACTCGGGAAGCTGAAGCAGGAGAATTGCTTGAACCCAGGAGGCGGAGGTTGCAGTGAACCAAGATCATGCCACTGCACTCCAGCCTGGGTGACAGAGCAAGACTCCGTTTCAAAAAAAAAAAAAAATCATGGTGACCATATTAGATTTAGAAATACAAGGAAGGGCACAGATGCTTGTCTTAATTATTTCTCAGCACTCAGAGGTCACAAAGAGAACATGACTTTCCTCTTCCCACTACTTTCCTTATAAACCCTAACTAGGTTAGTTTTCCCTGTGACAAGCTTGGCTGTACTGTGTATCCTCCCTCAGAGCAGTGATTGCCGTCTGGTTTTACTTTTGTGATTATTTGATTAATGTCTTTCTTCTGGCAATAGACTACAAGCTCCTTGTGAGTAGGAATCACATCCATCTTTTTTTTAAAAAAAAAAAAAAGATGGGGTTTCACCCTGATGGCCAGGGTATCTTTTTTTTTTTTTGAGACGGAGTTTCGCTCTTGTTGCCCAGGCTGGAGTGCAATGGCACAATCTCGGCTCACTGCAACCTCTGCCTCCTGGGTTCAAGTGATTCTCCCTCAGCCTCCCAAGTAGCTGGGACTACAGGCATGCACCACCACGCCTGGCTAATTTTGTATTTTTTAGTAGAGATGGGGTTTCTCCATGTTAATCAGGCTGGTCTCAAACTCCCGACCTCAGGTGATCTGCCCACCTTGGACTCCCAAAGTGTTGGGATTACAGCGGTGAGCCACCGCGCCCAGCCAGATCTCATCTATCTTTGTTTGCCATTGGTGTTCCCAATGCTCAATCCTGAGCCAGACATGTAGCTGGTGTTCCCCAAATATCACACACACACACACACACACACACACACACACACACCCTGGAGTTGGTCTTCCCGCTCTTACATTGTTGTAGAGATACTTGCAGGTGCAGATGGTTGACACAGAGACCAGTATAAACTTTCCTGTTTGTTTTTCAGGCGGATTACAGTGGAAACATGATGTTGGCCAACTAGAAGGGGAGAAATTCAAAATGGTAAACGGAGCACTCTCACTTGCAGGGCTCTCTGAAGCCTTGACAAACAACACGGAGCCAAAATAAATTTTTAAGAAGGATATCCCAGCAAAGCCGTATTGACCGTGTCCTTTCAAGAATTTTCCCAACCGAGGCCGGGTGTGGTGGCTCATGCCTGTAATCCAAGCACTTTGGAGGCCAAGGCAGGCAGATCCCCTGAGGTCGGGAGTTCAAGACCAGCCTGACCAACATGGTGAAACCCCGTCTTTAAAAATAAAAAAAGTAAAAAAAAGAATTTTCCCAACCATTAACAAGAGAACTTTTAGGGACTGAAACTTGAAGGAGACTGAGGTAACCAGGGAAAATCTATTATATATGCTGACAGCTTCTTAGAACTGGGAGCACCCTGAGACAATAGAAACAAAGGAGAAAGAATTGGTGTTATACTAAAACAAAGGCAAAGCCACTTTAAGAACTCCTTTTGTTGAAGCAGACAACCGTTTTTGTTTTTGTTTTTTCCGGATCAAAGCTACTTTATGAGCTCAATTTTCAGCAGAGTTGCAAGAAGAGCTAAGGAGATAGTACGTCCCAGCCTTGAGAGCCAGCTGGCCCACTGCTCCTTACATTTCCAGTGTGAGGATATTTAGGCTGGGCCAGGTACAGTGGCTGATGCCTGTAATCCCAACACTTTTGGAGGCCGAGATAGAAGGATGGCTTGAGCCTAGGAAAAAAAAATTTAGTAGAATTTCTAGGCGGAAGCTTTCCATCCAAAATCAAGAACTGACCTAGCCATCCAGATGAATCCTGACACTTTTGAGCCACAAAGACCTGCTTCTCTTCCTCCTCTTGCCCCAGATGAAAAGCCCTGCCTTTACGGGCTATGTCACAATCATACATTCAGAAAGGTCCAGAGATGAGATTAAGTGTCCCCCACCTGTCCTGTGTCTAGGTATGACAGTCAGCACCTTTTATATGTTGGGTCCAAGTACATAAGCGACAATCTTTCTTTTTTGAGATAGTCTTGCTCTGTCACCAAGACTGGAGTGCAGTGGTGTGATCTTGGCTAACTGCAACCTCCGCCTCCCAGAGTCAGGTGATTCTTGTGCTGAGATTATAGGCATGCACCACTATGCCTGGCTAATTTTTGAATTTTTAGTAGAAACAGGGTTTTGCTAAGTTGGCCAAGCTGGTCTCAAACTCTCGTCCTCAAGTGATCCTCCCACCTCGGCCTCCCAAAGTGCTGGGGGTACAACTTTCTAGACAGAAATTTGGCAATATGTATGAAAGACCTTAAACACATGATTCTAATAGGATAATGAACAAAAAATATATTCAAGATGTTCGCCTGGTGCTGTTTATACTTAGCAAACACTGAAAATAACCGACATCCATTAATAGGGATGGGTTACTCGAAGAATGGAACATGCCCACCCGGAAATGTCACGCAGCTGTGAGACTCAGACATGGGTTATACTGCTAAGCAGAAAAAGAGGGCTACAGTGATGTTGTTGTATTGCATAATCCTCATTGTGTTTTTGTTTTAATAGCTTTTTGGAATATAATTCACTTACCATACAATTCACCCACTTAAAGTGCACAAAATGGGGAGTGTTGGTGAGAGGGTACGGTTTTGTTAGACAGGGGCAATGTGTGCTGGAGACCTCAAGTATAGCATGTGTATACCAGAAAATGGCTAAGAGAGTAATTTTCCAGTACACACATGCTGTACGTGCTAAGATTGCCAGTGCTCTCACCACAAAAACAAAACAGAACACCACAAAACTCGATAATGCTGTGAAATGATGGATACATTAGCTTGTTGGTGGTAGCCGTCTTACAATGTATATCTATATCAAAACATCACTTTGTACAACACAAATATGTATAATTTTCATTTGTCAATTATGTCACAGTAAAACTAGGGGAAAAATAAAGTATACAATACGAGGTCATCTAGTATATGACCAGAGTTGTGCAACTATCACCACCATCAATTTAAGAACCTTTTCATCATCCCCCAACCAAAAAAAATTGGGAGCCTCTCAATCTGGAGGGAAGGCTTCTTGACCGTGGTGCTCCTGGAAGCAGAGAGGCTGGCCCCTTGCCTGGCAGAGGTAGCGTGGTTTTCCTGTCCTGCCTGCAGAGTGGCTAGTGGCAGGCCTGTAAGCAGGGCCGAGGAGTGCTGCGAAGCCTGGGGGCCGTGGAGGCATGTGCCAGGCTTGCATCCTGGAGCTCTTGCAGGCTGGACAGGACCGCACCCACGGAGCTGTAATGAGCTGGACCTCCCCTCTCACCAGCAGCTCCTCTCAGGGGTCCCTGGTGCCTCCCCCATCCGCGTAGCCTGCTGAGCTGGGGTCACGGGCCTCTTGGCACCAGTCTGTCTGGCTAGTCCGTTCCTTGGCAGAGAAGTCAGGGCAGGGAGAACAAGGGGCTCTGTGTCCTCTAGGGGTGCAAACTGTCCCATATCACGATCTCAATCGGTGGAGTGAAATGATTTGGATCTTCTCATGGGTCTGCAGACGTTGGTGAGCAAAAATAACTGAAAACAAGCCAGTATCCAGACTCCTAGCCTTCCAGCCTGGCATGTCCAAGTGGGCCAAGTGCATAGATGGAGTCACAGCAGATCCTGGTGGCAGGGGCCACTTTCCTGGAAGGGACTCGCCAATCCCGCCTTGGCTCCCACTGACCCTAAACATAGGCAGGTCACAGCGACTGCCCACTCAGGGGTCCTAGCTCCTGACTATCATCGGACTTCATGCTAGGTGCCTCTATACCTGCTGTCTGGAAAACCACCTGAGATGCGACACTGTTCTCTCACTTGTCAACAAGAAAATCCCTGTAGTCTGTGACTGCAGTGCCTCGATGGATCACAGTGATGGGTCCCGAGACTTCCGCTGAGCACAAGGCTCTCCTGGCCCGCTCCTGCCTTCTTCTCCCAGCTTCTGTCCCCTGACTCGAGTCTAGCCTGGAGTCCCGCCCAGCACAGGCCTCAAGGCTGTGGGGCAGAACTCACCTCAAATCAGTTGAAGCAAAAAAGAAAGGAAATGGACTGTTCCCAAGAGTGGGTGCAGGGACTCAGGTAGCTCTTCCAGGGGCTTGTGGGGAGAGCCACCCAGCATGCTTAGGAGTGAAGAGTCACTGGAGCCAGTCTTGATGCTATGCAGCTGGGAGAAAAAATCTCAAAGCAGTGTAAGTCAAAAGGGGACTTACTGGTTCACATAACTGAAAAATTCATGGGACATGGGCAGGCATGGCTGGATTCAGGCACTCAGATGTGGAAGACTCCTCCTCTCTCCGTGTCTCAACTCTGCTTTTCTCTGTGCTGTTTCAGGCCAGCTTTCTTTGCCTGGTGGGGCTGGAAGTTCCAGGCTTGTATCCTACTGACTTAGCAACCCCAGTGGACAGGGAGTGCCCATCCCCAAAGGTTCAGAGGAACAGCTGGGATTTCCTCAGGCTGTCTTGGGAATCATGCATCCCTGAGCCGGTCACTGTGTCGTGAAGCCAGGTGTGGGCTTCGGGCCCACTGTGGGGTGGGGTGGACATCTCCAAGACAAATCTGAGGTGCTGTTAACAGACCAAGACATAGACAATGGGTCGTAAAAACCTTTTATCCGTCACAAATGTGTAAGTTTGCCTGGGCTGGGGGCTGGGAGGTAAGGGCAGGCAGGGACAGGCGGAAGGGAAGGAAGGGACAGGTGGGGAGGGGAGCCCAGTGGGTTGAAGCAGGAACTTCAGAGGGGCTGCGGGTGGAGCCCAGGAGCCTGGGGTGTGGGGCCCACAGACAGGGCGGGCTGGGCAGTGCCTCCCCCTGCCCTCCATTGTGGGAGACTTAGCGGAGGGCCTTAGGCAGAAGTGACCTGGAGGGACCTGCACTTTAGGAAGATCTCTGGGGCAGTGGGAGGCTGGGTGGGTGGGAGTCTTTGGGGGAGCACAAACAGGGTCCCAGAGCTGCTGGTGAGGGGATGGAGGGAGGGAAGTGTGGCAGGCCCTATGGATCCAGCCCTGGAGGGCACCAGGAGCACTGAGGCTGGGGAGGTGACAGACACTTGCTCCTGGTTGAATTGGTGCCAGTGGACACCCCATTCTGCAGTGGAGGGGTGCATGGGTAGTTGGATATGTATCTGGGGCTTAGAGAGGGAGCTGGGCTAGAGGCTGGTCAGAGGTGGGGGACCTGGATGGGAAGAGGTGGAGGTGGGGACAGGGGGAGGATGCTAAGGGACCCATGCCAAGAGGCCTGATCTGTGCTCGGGTGTCTGCTTCTGCTGGCCTGTGACCTTGGGCAAGCCCCTTCATCTCCCGGAGACTTGATTTCCTCATCTGTAAAATGGGTCTGGGAAAGCCTAGCTCCCGGGCAGTCATGAGGACAGAAGAGAACAGCCTCTGTAAACTGCGTGGCACAGCGTGGTTGCTCAGAGGATGGTGAGGAAGCCTGAAGGCAAGGCAGGGGCGAGGCCAGAGAGGGTCCCAGAGCCACAGCTCAGGGAGGGGCAGGCCGTCCATGGGGGGGCGTGGGTGCTTCTGGTTCCCTGTGAGCTAAGCTTAAGTGTCCCTGGTGGAGTCTGATGGGTGCGGCTCAAGCCAGGGAAGGCGCTCTGTCAGTGGGGGCTCTGCAGCAAGGTCATTGCCAAGAACAGCTGCAAAGCCACCCTGGCGGCGGCATTCGAAGCCTTCATTATTTTCTTCAAAACACACAGCTGGGAAATAAATGATCACTGTCTGCAAGGATGGGTGTTGGCCAGATGGCCTTTCTGTCACCTCTCCCAGCTGAAAGGGATTTTGGGAAATTGTCTTGTCATCAGACGAGGAAAATGAGCTGTGTGCTGCCTGTTTTTGGAGCACGAGTGAGTTAGACTGTGGTGGGGCTACAGAGACTCTCAGGCCTTTGGATCAATCCACCCATTGGACAGATGGGACAGGGGCCCGAGAGGCTCAATGCCTTGTCTGGATCATCTGGCAGATGAGGGCCCTTGAGGAAGCTACCAGCTGGTGTGGACTCCTTCCCTTCAGGTGGGGCTGCACTCCTGGGTTTGGCATGAGCTCCAGCACCCCCTAAACTTGCCCATGGCCCACTTAGTTAGGGATGCTTCCAGAAGGGCCCAGAGTATCCTGGCCAGTCGTGGTGTGAGAAGTTGTGTGTGTGTGTGTGTGTGTGTGTGTGCAAAAGGCGAGCTAGAGGTCGGGCATGGGTGATCTCCAGGGTCATGAGCAGCGTGCGAGCTCCAGTCTCTAATGGTAGGGAGAGTGAATGGCACAAAAAACCGCTGCTTCTCTTCGAGGCCTTGGCCCTTGCTGTTTCCCCAGTTTGAAGGCTCCCTCCCATCCCAGTTGGCTCTTGTCCCCACTTCAGAGAAACCTTCCTGACTGCCCCATTGAAAGGAATCACCTAATTCAACCTGGCTATTTGCCTGACATCCAGTGCCCCTGGGGTGTCCCCTTGCAGGCCAAGCTGCAGCTTCCATTACCAGGTCTTGGTCAAGCTTCTGCCCTGTTTCCAGCTCCCTCTGGGAGGACCCTGGTGGAGTGAGCAGGGCCTTAGTAACCTCACTGCCTGGCGCCTTGCTCACTCTGCTGAACTAGAGGGAGGGACAAGCCAGGGGGCTGGGGCTGCCCCTGGGATCTGAGGAGTGGGGTTGGGCAGAGGCAGTCAGGTGTCTTATTGGGCCTGACAGAGCCACTGCACAGCCTCGGTCCTCTGCTCCCACCCACTGAGATGGTGCAAAGCTCAGGCCAGGGCTGAGAAGCAACTGCCCAGCAGGCTCTTCCCCCAGAGAGCTCCAGTTCTGTGGACCCCCAGGCATGGCCTCCATACCTGGAACCCTCTCATGGCAGGGAACAGGGCTGCTTCGAGCCTGCTGGGTTAGGGTTTGAATCTCTGCTCTGCCCTCAGGGCTCTTTATTGCTAGCTCTCTCCAGACCCCAGTTGTGTCACATGTGAAATGGGAATTATACTCCGTAGCTCAATACCTTGTGAGGATAGCATAAGAGAAGGTAACAGGGATATTCATAAAATTGTATAATAAATTTAAGTATTTTCAAAAAAGAAACCAAGCAGAAATATTTTTCTGGTTACAATACAAAGATAGTTTAAAAGAAAAATCTCCTTGGAAATAAATAAAAAACAAAATCCTTCTAAATAAGCCTAGAGCAGGCTGGGCGCGGTAGCTCACACCTGTAACTGCAGCACTTTGGGAGGCCAAGGCGGGTGGATCACCTGAGGTCAAGAGTTCGAGATCAGCCTGGCCAACATGGTGAGACCCCGTCTCTATTAAATAAATAAATAAATAAATAATGAGCTAGGCATGGTGGCACATGCCTGTAGCCCAGCTACTCAGGAGACTGAGGCAGGAGAATTGCTTCAGCCAGGAGTCTGAGGTTGCAGTGAGTTATGATCAAGCCTCTGCACTCCAGCCTGGGCAACAGAGTGAGACTCTATCTCTGAAAAAAAAAGAAAAAGAAAAAAATAAGCAAAGTTGTATTTTATATTCCTGCAGGATATAGGTGGCACCCTGAAAATAGGTAGTTTAAGAGGATTTTAGTAGAAAACCCTTTGTGAAGGTATGGAGAGGGCGTGGGGAAAATACAGGCAGTACTCTGGTGCTAGTAAGAGCAGGGAACCATTACTGTTCCTGGGCCAGAAGGAGCAATGGGAGGAAGTTTCTGAACTCTGAGGCTGAAAGGGCTGTGTGGAGTTTGCCTGATAGAAGCTGTGACCTTTGGCTATGGGATGCAGGAGACCCTGCAGGAAGGACCTTCTTCTCTCTTCCTTCAACCTTCTGCTAAATACCTCCCATGGGCTGAACCCCACTAGAAGTGAGAGGAAATAGAGCCCTTCCATGTGTCCCATAATCAGCCTCCTGGAATACAGAACAGGATGGAGAAAAGTGGAGGCTGCGTCGGGAAGGGCAGGCAGAAGACTGCCAAAACAGCCCACCCCTTTTCTCCTCAGCACCCAGTTCATTCAGGTAAAACTTTATGTCCCCAAAGAGGGGCAAAATCATTCCCGATAGCTACAGCAGGGATTGGCCGACTTTTTCCAGAAAGTATCAGATAGTAAATATTGAAGTTTTGTGAGCCATATCATCTTTGTTGCAATTCAGCTTGGCTGTGGCCATGGACAATCCATACACGAATGAATGTGGCTGTGTCTCAATAAAACTTTATTTACAAAAGCAGGTGGCAGAGCAGATTGGGTTCATAGTTTGTTAAACCCTGAGCTGTAGTGGGGTGGATTTGGCTCCTCGGTTTGGTCCTACTGGAAACCAAAAACGTTAGCCACCACCCATGTTTTTCAAATGTGATAGTAGGGAAAAAAAGTGGGTGGTGGCACAGGAGAGAAACAGCAGGTTAAAACATGGTGCCCAAGCCTTTGCTTTGCTGGGAGACCAGGGGTGAAAATCTCAGTACAATACCCAGATTCAGAGGCAGTGGCAAACAGTTTGATTGCCCGGGCAGGAACCGGAAAGAATGAAATTGGAAATGTGGGGTCTGGGGGTCTGGAGGCAAGTCGTGTGGGTGGGTCACTTGAAATGGCCACAGAGCATGATATTGGCAGCTTCCGTGAATACTCACCCAAGGGCATCCACAGTAAAGGAAGTGCCCCAAATGCCTACTTTCCAAGGCCTCTAGACTCCTTGCTCAGTGTGCCAGGATGTTCCAACATTTCAGCCATGGTCCATCAGCCAACCCACAGACCGATAGCCTCTCTCCCTCATCTGCAGCCGACACAGCAAATCCAGCAGGACCAGCCAGGTGCAGTGCCTCACGCCTGTAATCCCAGCACTTTGAGAAGTCGAGGTGGGTAGATCTCCTGAGGTCAGGAGTTCAAGACTAGCCTGACCAACATGGTGAAACCCTGTCTCTACTAAAAACACAAAAATTAGCCTGGCGTGGTGGCACTTACCTGTAGTCCTAGCTACTCAGGAGACTGAGGCAGGAGAATTGCTTGAACCCAGGAGGTGGAGGTTGCAGTGAGTCAATATTGCGCCATAGCACTCCAGTCTGGGCAACAGAGCAAGACTCCATCTCAAAAAACAAAACAAAACAAAAATCCAGCAGGATCATAGGGTACATCCATGTCAATGACCGTGGGCTGACTGAATGTCACATTTCATTCCCTTGGCCAAATGTGCTGGAGTCTGTCCTCCCTCCCCTATCCACTCCCCACAGTCTCTGGGCCCCTGATGGTCTGGATTGGCAAGGTCATAGAACACGTTTGGGGTCCTGGCTCTGTCCTCTGCAATCAGAGACTCTACCTCTCTGTCTGTCTGTGGCAGATGTCAGTGCATAACGGCTCCAAGGGGAGCAGGTATACACAGGCAGAATCACGGAATTATGGAAAGGCTCTCCGTAAGGAAGGCCAGTTCCCTGAGCTGGAGGACTGGCTCTCTGTTGTCCAGAGAGACTCAGGGAGTCTGAGGTTTCAGGGTTCTAAGTCTCCTTTGTGCCTATTTGACTTGTCCCTCTCCCAAGTCCCAGGATCCCATGTCCTTCCTGTGTGTAATGGACCCCAGCAACAGTGAGCATTTAACTGTCACTGCAACTCTGCACCTTTGCAGTTACACCCTGGGCTTGGTGTTGAGCCACATCTGCCCTGCTGCTCAGGAGATGAAACCACCGTCAAGGCTGCCATGGAGCTTTCCAGCCTCCATTTGCATGTGCACTTGGATGTGCTCAGCTGTCAATTTCTCCTGATTCCTAGGGAGACTCTAGGAATAAGGGCCTAGCATGGTGCTTCTCAAGCTATCTGTGGGAAAGGGTCATTTAAAAAAATTTCTAGGCCGGGCGCAGTGGCTTATGTCTATAATCCCAGCACTTTGGGAGGCTGAGGCAGGCGGATCACCTAAGGTCAGGAGTTCAAGAGCAGCCTGGCCAACATGGTGAAAACTCGTCTCTACTAAAAGCACAAAAAATTAGTCAGGTGTGGTGGCAGGCACCGGTAATCCCAGCTACTTGGGAGGTTGAGGCAGGAGAATAGCTTGAGCCTGGGAGGCAGACGTTGCAGTGAGCTGAGATCGCACCACTGCTCTCCGGCATAGACGACTGAGAGAGACTCTGCCTCAAAACAAAAAAAATTTCTAATACATCACAGACTGACAGTTTTGTAAAATACATTACAAACTAATTACTCATAAGTGGGTGTTGAACAATGAGATCACATGGACACAGGGAGGGGAACATCACACACCGGGGCCTGTCAGGGGGTGGGGGGCTAGGGGAAGGATAGCAGAGGGTGGGGGGATTGGGGAGGGATAGCATTAGGAGAAATACCTAATGTAGATGATGGGGTGGGGATGGGTGCAGCAAACTACCATGGCATATGTATACCTATGTAACAAACCTGCACATTCTGCACATGTACCCCAGAACTTAAAGTATACTAACAATAATAATAAAACTAATTACTAGGCCAGGCAAAGTGGTTCATGCCTGTAATCCCAGGACTTTGGGAGGCTGAGGTGGGTGGATTACCTGAGCTTAGGAGTTTGAGACCAGCATAGGCAACATGGTGACACTCCATCGGTATTAAAAATACAAAAATTATATGGGTTGGTTGCATGCACCTGTAGTCTCACCTACTCGGGGGACTGAGGCAGCAGAATCCCCTGAACCTAGGAAGTGGAGGCTCCAGTGAGTTGAGAACACACTACTGCACTCTAGACTGGGTAAGAGAGTGAGACCCTGCCTCAAAAAACCCAAAAAAACAGGGTGGGCATGGTGGCTCATGCCTGTAATCCCAGCACTTTGGGAGGCCAAGGCGGGTGGATCACCTGAGATCAGGAGTTTGAGGCCAGCCTGGCCAATATGGTGAAAACCCGTCTCTACTAAAAATATAAAACTTAGCAGGGCATGGTGGTGCCTGTCTGTAATCCCAGCTACTCTGGAGGCTGAGGCAGGAGAATCACTTGAACCTGAGAGGCGGAGTTTGCAGTGAGCCAAGATCAAGCCACTGCACTCCAGTCTGGGCAACAGAGCAAGATTCCATCTCGAGAGAAAAAAAAGAATTACTAAAAAAATTTTAAAACAAGACAAACAAAATACAAGCAGACAAAATATTAGACTGGACATATATAAAATTACTTTTCCTTAAATATAACTAGAACAAACAGCATCGGAAAAAAAATGGCTAAAAATTACAAAAGCAATACATTCACTGAAAATGTACATTAGGTGATTAATATAAATAGTCATATTTACATTAGTAACTTTTTTTTATTTTGCAACTGTAACAAAAAGGAGTCCAACAGTGATTTCCACTTTTGGTGACTATAAGAGATAATGCGATGAGTTTGCTCCTTGCTTGTTAACTAATCTAACCCAGGCTGAATCGGCACAGCACCACCCTGGGGGATAATACATATCTAAGTTTTTCTATTCTTGTTTTAGTAATTTTAGTGGTGCAGAAGCCAGCCACACAGAAATGTGCTGACAGAAATGACTGCAGAGATTTTTTAATTGACCTCAGCAAGCTCGGGAATTCATTTTAAATTTTCATCCAGAAGGGAGCAGGTGACGCTGTCTTTTCGCAGTTCATCTCTCATGCTTCACTGGTAGTCACTCCCAACAATTTGTTGCAGAAGTCAAGAGTTAAGCTTAAATTATCTTTCAATGAAAAAAATGGATTCTGTATTTTAAATACCTTGGGGTCACAGAAAAGACTGACCTTAAGACCTCAGATGCAGTAATACCACAGTCCCATCGTGTGTGACGAGGGCTGCCTGCATCGCAGGAGACTCACTATGTGGGCTCCGCGATGCCCAAGCTGCATCTCACACAATAAGATGAGAACCTGGTGCTGAGAACACTGGTTATGCTCTTGAATGCACTGAGATGTTGCAACTGAACCAAAATGCTACAAAGGTTTCCAAATTGAATCGATTTCCGAACTTGTCTCATTTCTGACCAACAATAAGCAGTTAGTGGATGACACTGGCCTGTGGATGGCGCCACATTTAGAAAAATGATGCTCTAGGGTAGATACTATTCCTTGGGCCACGGTTGCTATAGCAACTAGGGTGGCAGCCACTTGCTGTTCCAAAGCCTTGGCCTCTTTATCTCTTGTTATTACCAGCCATCCTTTGAGTAATCACAATGCCACCACAGGCCAGATGTCCTGTGTCCCATTTCTCTTTGGCGAGGAGGTGTGATCTGTATGTTCCTCAAGTACATGAGCAACCAGATCCCAGAGACTATTTTGAGGATCCGTTTCCTGGGGCACATTCAAATATGGTAAGTTGAGGAGAGTTTGGTTTGTTTGAAAGCTTTATTGAGGTATAATTGATATACGAAAGTTGCACATATTTGATGTATACATCTTTGGTGAGTTTGAAGCTATAAATATACCTGGGATACCATCACAGCCAAAGTACTAAACATATCCATCACCTCTAAAGATTTCCTTATGTTCTTCTATTTTTATTTTTGTAAGAACCCGATATGAGAGCCACCCTCCTAATGTATTTTTATTTATTTATTTATTTATTCTTTTATTTTGAGAGGAAATGTCACTCTGTCACCCAGGCTGGGGTGCAATGACACAATCTCAGCTCACTGCAACCTCCACCTCCTGGCTTCAAGCAATTCTTCTACCTCATCCTCTTGAGTCACTGGGACTACAGGCACGTGCTACCACACCCAGCTAATATTTTTGACTAACGTATTTTAAAGTGTACAATTCCGAATTATGAACTCTGGGCACTACGTCATATAGCTGATCTCTAGAACTTCTCCATCGTGCATAACGGAGCTCTGTAAGCCATTGAGAAACAATTCGCCAATTTCTCCAGCCCCTGGTCCCTGGCAACCGCTGTTCTATTCTCTACTTTTATGAGTTTGACAATTTTAGACACCTTATATAAGTGGAATCCAGCAGTATTTGTCCTTCTGAGAGGCTTATTTCACTTAGCAAAATGCTCTCCAGATTCATCCACGTTATCAAATATTGCAGAATTTCCTTCTTTCATGGAGAGTTTAGTAAGGGACTCTACCAAGGTGTGGGGAGGGTACAGAAAAGCCCAGGGGAGAGTGCAGTGCTCCAGGGCTGTTCTGCTGGGGTCAGGGAAGAGCTGAGACCTGTAGCAAAGGCATAAGGCCAGCCCAAGGTGACCCTGCAGGGCCACTCCCTATCAGGAAGGCCTGTTGGTCCCCCCTATTGTCGAGCTCCTGGGGCAGGGTGTGAACTGCATTTGCAAGGCAAACCAAAGTCACCTGGCACTCATTTCTCGCACTCCTGAATTCCTGGCTTGAAATTTGGGTCTCCTACAATTTCACGCTGTTTTGATGTAAAGAAGCTTGTGTCTGAACCAGACAGGTATTTACATGGTGTCCTGTGTCACTCCTTTCCACGGGCCCTGGAGCCCAGCTACAGGAATCCCTCTGAGGCACAGTGCTGTTTTGGCTCTGTAGGTTGAGACATTCAAGTCGGAGTTAGCGCATATGACTTAGAAACCGTGCAGGGCAAAACCTATCTGCAACTACGTATTTGTGCACTTCACTTTCTCTCTCAACATTTAAAACTACCAACCAAAGTGGGCTCATCATGGGACTGTCTCCACTGTCTAAAGGGAAAGCTCACACCAATTTCAACCATTTCTTCACAGGGGTCTCCTCTGGGATCAGCTCTGGGTCCTAGCCTGGCTCCTGGGGCTTCCCCCACCCCGAACCCCCAAGTTGCCTGATACAAGGTAGCCGCCTTCTTCCAATCTCCCTAAGGCAGAAAATCCCTCCCCCACCCCATCCCATCATGGAAATACTGTTCCCCATGCCTCAGTCTGAACTTTGCTGGATTTAGAGCAACAACACCACTTACGTATGCTGGTGTCATTCGGAGTCATTCTGGCTGGGCCAGTCGAGGCTTGGGGACCTTGGCCTTGAGGGCTGTACTGTCTAGGTGTGGGCCCTAAAAAGTGGGGGTGTTCCTGACCTTAGCAGGTATAGGGACATGGAGTTACATGGCAGGAGAATCTCTCTCTGATGCCAATTTGCCATTGACGCCTCTCTAACAAGAGTCTTATTTTATGTGTTTAGACTCAAAGAGGAGGCCGCAGACTCAGAGACCTTGGCAGGGCAGCAGGGTGTGTCATTAGAATGGAGTAAGTTTTGTCTTCATTGAATTAATGTTCATGGTTCCCTTCTATTTATGGGAGATGAATCTAGTTTTATATTTAACTTAGTGATATAATATTGCATTTTAAAATAAGTTTATTTAAATGAAAGCAGGGAGACACATTTTGAAAAAATTCAAGTGGTGAGTAAATATGGCAAACGCTGACAATGGCAGGCCTGATGGACTTGGGAGTCAGTTGGATGGCTGTGTCTTGCAGCCCCCCTCCCCTCCATGATGGTTCCCCCACCTGCACCCCAATCCCCTGCAGTGAGTGCTAATTTCCAGTGGCTTCCATAACAAGTTGCTTCAAATGGATGACTCAATGGCAACACCCATTTATCTTTGCACTGTTCTGCAAGCCAGAAGTCCCAAATCAGGGTGTCAGCAAGGGCCTAGGGGAGAATCCTTCCTTGCCTCTTCCAGTTTCTGGTGGCTCCAGGTGTCCCTTGACTTGGGGATGCATAACTTCCATCGCTGCCTTGGTGGTCCGTGACAGTCTCCTCTTTACCCTGTGTCTCTCCTCTGTCTCCTATAAGGACACATCCTTGCATTTAGGGCCTACTTGGATAATCTAGGATGCTCTCATCTTGAGATTATTAAATTAAGATCACATTCACAGGTTCTGAGATGTGGACATATCTTTTTTAGCGGGGGTGAGAGGGTCATCATTCAACCCACTACAAGTGTATTCTCCACATGCAGACTCAGACTCCAGGTCTTGTCCGGCCTCTGCTCAGGGCTGCAAGCTCAGTGCTTCCCCTCCTACTCCTCTGCCACTTTCCTGTTCAGTGGCTTCGCTGCAGCTGCACAGAACGGCTGACCCCTGCATGTTTCTGCTCCATGATGGGCCTTTCCGTGCCTTGCCTGGAGCTCTCTTTCCTCCCCGGGGATCCTGTAGGCCACTCCATCACTGCTTTGGGTCTTTGCTCCTGCATTGCCTTCTCAGTGAGACTTTCCCCAAACACTAAACACTATGCATACCGCAGCCCCAACCCCAGGTCCCCACACCTCCCTCCTTCCAGTGCCCTTGGCGCACAGTGTGTTCTCCTGTCTGCCTCCCTCACTGGAGCCTCAGCTCTGTGACGGTGGGACGCTTTGTCTGTTCTGTCCACTGCTATAGTACTAGACCAGTGCTGGGCCCACAGTGGGTACTCAGTGTAGGGGTGGGAAGGAGGGTGGAGTGTGGATCAGGGGGTGCCTGGCTCCAACCAAGCCTGATGACTCTCAGTGGAGCCTCGAACCCCGGACCTGCGGAGGATAGGGGGCTGCCAAGACTGAAAAAGGGAGATCGTTTCGTTTAGATATAAAGATACTTCTGAATGGTCTATCTGCTCTCTATTTTAGGTAAAACTCCAAATAACACCAGCAGAAACGTATCTTTTTAAATTGCTTCTTTATTGCATATTTTTTAATGGCAGCATGATGTTTCTGTCTTCAGGGTGGTACCTGTGAGCCAGGGAGGTGGCTCGGAGAGCCTTGGAGCTGTCTTGGTGACGCGCGGGAAGCTTCCCACCCTGAAAACTGGAAGCCAGTTCTTGCCAAAATTTTGAAGATGAACACAGAGACCAGTTCCAAACTTGGAACTTGTAGGCCTTGAAACGGAGAAGGCCCCTGGTCTGAGAACTCCTTGCTTTCTTCCAGTGGAGCTGATGGCTGGGCCAAGCCCCTCCTTCCCTGGTGGGGAGCCACAGTCTGGCCCTCAGTCTTTTCCTGGAGGAGAAAAAGAAACTTTGTTCAGCAGAGTTCCAGCACCTGGTCCTTCCAACTGCGAGCCTGCCTTTTGTGCCCCGACCTTAAATAAGAAGGCACAAGGAAAGCTCCACCTCCGGGGATCGGGAACAAGATACCTACCCCAGGAGTGTGCTGGTGGGGAGGAAGATGGATGGGAGTGGGCTTCCTATGGGGTGAAGTCCCAGCAGGCTGGCCTGGCCCTTCCTACTCATTCTCAGGGACACACCTGACCCCTGCCCCTCCCATTTATCCAGGACTGAGGGAGCCTGAGGCAGGAGGGCCCTGGTGGCTATAGTCCTCAGATTGTGAACTTGCATAGGTGACTTTGTTGCTGAGCCACAATCTCCTGTCTATAAAATGGGCTAATGCTACCCCAGATGGTGGTGACAATTCAGTAAGCCATGGGTACAAGGCATCTGCTTGGGCTGGTCCTCCAAGCAATGCCAGAGCCAGCCGCACTTACTCCCACACTTACTCCTGTAGACATGAGCTCAGTCTGACAACCAGAACCCTCAGATTTCTTGGATAATGAGGGAGTCCAAGCAGTGCTTTTTCTCAGAACAGTGAGAGGGTCCGAGATGTACCCCCTGCCTCCACCCACCCTGGGCCAGCCCTTGGCATTCCTCCTTGTCTTCAATAGGGCACTGCTTCCACAGCTGCCTCTCCACTCCAGCCTGGGTGGGTCACCTCCCCCCACCGCCCCCGTGTTATCATAATGGCCAGAGGAGGGTACCAGAAAGGCCAGGGGAGCCCTGCACCATCCCATCGAGGCCCCCGAGGCACACTTTCACCTCTCTGAGCCCGAATGTCCTCCTCTGTGAGGACAGAGCTGTGGCCATGGTGACCCGCGGGCACCTTTGTCACTGCTGCCTCCTATCACGTGCCTGCTGAGCCCAGTTCAGGTCCCTTTCTACTCTGCAAAGAAACCACAGCCCCCAAATCTGCACGTCCTCTCAGTTCCCCTCTCTACCCTCCAGCGTAGGTCTCACAGCCCCAAACAGCCTTTGCCTTTCCCAGCTGTCTGCTTTTCAGGGCCAAGACCGGGGACCCTTTCATGCCCTTGACCCCCAGCTCTATTTGCTTTCCTGGCTGGGTGCAGATAGCAGGAGGCCCCCGCTGTCTGCTAATGACTTCCAGACGTGGCCTGGAGCACAGATGAGCAGCTGGACCAGGCAGGGGTGATGGGAACAGGGCTGGCAGGGATGGAGGGAGAGACAGGGTCCCTTGGGAGGAAGAAGAAGCTGCAGAAAAGGCCATGTGGTCAGGACACAGCCTGCCACAAGAAAGATTCAGGTGTGTTTGCTGAAGCTGGGGCTTCTGAGCCCCTCCCTGCTGACACTGTCTTGTTTCCTGTGGCCCCCCCCCCATGGGCCCTGCCCTGTCCTGCCTGGAAGCCATGTCTCTGGCTTGTCCCGGCATCCCACCTTGTGCCTCACTCCCCCATGCCTTTGCTTAGGCTGTACCCTCATAGGAAACACTCTCCTTCACCCTTCACGCCTCAGTTAAGGCTACTCCAGGAAGCTCTTTATGCTTGAGGTCCTCTGGCCTGCAAGCTGTGCCTTCCACGGCCTACTCTCCTGGCGCAGGGCTCCTGCAGGCCAGTTTGGCCCCAGGTTGGGGCCCTGAGCAGGGATGGGGAGGTGCCCATGAGTGGAACCCTCACCTCTGTAGTTTGTGAGGTCAGCCTCTTTTGAACCACAGGGGAAAGAACCATTACCCACAGGAAAACCAGGAGGATGCTGTCATCATGGAAGGAAGAGCAGAGATAAAAGAGTTGGGTTCTCAGTGATAATTGAGCCGCTGGAACAAGCCTCACCTGAAGTCCACCCTGAGCTTTTCAGGTACATGGTCGAATACATTCCTTTTGCTATTTAAGTCTGTGTGATGTGATTTTATGCCACTGGCATCCAAAAGATTCCTGAGGGACAGATGAAGAGTGAAGGAGAATCTTTTCCTCTTGCCCTCCCAAACCAGGAGCCTAAAGGGGGCCGTGGCAGGAAGCAGGGTGTGCAGGAAGCTGGTTGAAGCAGAAGCTCTCAGTGAGAAGTGGAGAGTAGGGCCAGCACTGCTGGGAAACACCTGGCAAGGGAGAAGAAACGGGTCAACACCACAACTAGAAGGGGGCAGTATCTCTGTGCAGTTGCAGAATGGAATGATCTCCCAGCCAAAAGTGTCTGTGAGGCATCTAGGGTTGGGAAAGGAGAGAGAAGCCTCCAGCCACTGAGGCTTCAGAGAAAGGGCATCTCTGTCTGGTGGTTTTGAACATCGAAAGCAAGACATAGGAAGCTCAAAGAGGGCACATGGGGCAGTCCCCATTCTGCCATGGGCCAAGCTTCCTGGGCCCAGCAGCTCTGGCTGTAGATGGCCAACCCTGCTGTTCTGGGCCTCAGGGCTGGGCTGCCAATCATGAGTAACTGTTCCCCTAATGGGAATGCTGGTCACACCGAAATGAGGCTGGGATTTTGGGGAGGAATGTGCCCACTGCAGAGACAGAGGCACTGGCCTTGGTTCAGGGGCTGGTTGGCCAGAACCTGGGCACAGAAGGGTCTTGATTTGAAGACATCTGTGGCCTTTAGGTCCCAAGAAGGTTAGGTTTCAGGTGTCTGGGTCAACCCCCTAATGATGACAGGTGTTTTGGACAGCCTGACGGTGCCCAAAATGGCGTGGCTGATGCCGCATGCATCCTCATGTGGGTTATATGACCCCCTCTCTACAAAAAAATACAAAAATTAGTCAGGTATGGTGGTGTGCTCCTGTAGTCCCAGCTATCCCAGAGGATGAGGTGGGAGGATTGCTTGAACCAGGAAGTTGAAGCTGCAGTGAGCCGAGATTGTGCTACTGTACTCCAGCCTGGGCCACAGAGCAAGACCTGGTCTCAAAATATATGTAAGAAAATAAAAAACAGGCCGAGTGTGGTGGCTCATGTCTGTAATCCCAGCACTTTGGGAGGCCGAGGCAGGTGGATCACCTGAGGTCAGGAGTTTGAGACCAACCTGACCAACATGGTGAAACCCTGGCTCTACTAAAAATACAAAAGGTAGCCAGGCATGGTGACACGCACCTGTAATCCCAGTTAC
>CAUYLG010023896.1:0-20961 GCA_963573385.1 Cacajao melanocephalus
TTCCCCGCACAGCTGGACCTTCCCGGTTCAGCTGTGCTTACTGTGAAACTCTCAGTCCTCAGCGCTTCCAATTGCTGTTCTCCTTGTGGGGACGGGACCAGCCGAGCCGGAGTCGTCCCGTATACTCCGCGCCGAGAAGCCCGTGCTGGGGCGCCGGCAAAATAGCCGAGCCGGCCAAAAAAGTCGCGCTGGCGACTCGTGTGGCTCCTCTGCCGGGAATCTCCTAGTCTGTGGGCAACAAAAATTCGTCTGAAAGTGCGGCATCCACTCGCTCTCTGCGCTTTCACTGGGAGCTACAATCCTGAGCTGTTGTTAATCGGCCATCTTGGATCTCTCTCAAACCACATTTTTTTTAAAGTATGAAACCCACTTCCATCTTTAAATGATCAGACTCAAAAACTAAGGTCCGGATTATTAACTCTTCATTCTTCATATGGTATCTAGCTTAGAGCATTTCACAAAAATTTGTCCAGTTGAATTGGTGATTCAATTATTCAGTACAACAGCCCAGGTCTCCTGATTTCAGATCATTTATTGCTCAATATGGGCTCTAATCCTTTGGCCTGGACCCATGCCTCTTAACTCTGCTGCACATTAGAATCACCTGGAGTGCTTTTAAAGCCAACAGATGAAAAGCCCCCATCAAAGAGCAGTAGAAAACAGAATCCCTGGGGCTGAAGCCATCAGAGTCTTAAAAATTCCAAAAGTATCCAAGGGTCTCAGAAACCCTAGGTGTCTGTCACTCACTTTTGTGTAAATGCTGAGAATGTCTAGTATAGCTTAATGACATACTTCACTAGTAGACACTGGTTGTAAAGATAGTACTCTCCAGGCTGGCACGGGGGAGTACTTGGAGGTTCTAGCCTCCAAAAAAGTAACCTGGAGCCCTTTTTTTTTCAGGTCTGTAACTTTTTTTCCACACAGCAATAGATGGTAGAAATACTGGTACACAGTAAGTACTGTGTATCTTAGCTAATAGTGCCATTACTATGTAGATATTTGATGCCAGGTTGTAAAATCCAGATATGATCAATAGGGAGCTTTGAGGGTTTTTTTTTTGGTTTTTTTGTTTGTTTGTTTGTTTTGTTCATTTTTGTAAGATGGAGTCATGCTCTGTTTCCCAGGCTGGAGTGCAGAGGCTCACTGCAACCTCTGCCTCCCAAGTTCAAGCGATCCTCCTGCCTCAACTTCCCTAGTAGCTGTAACTACAGGAGTGTGCCACCACACCCAGCTAATTTTTGTATTTTTTGTAGACACGGGTTTCACCATGTTGCCCAGGCTAATAGGAAGCTATTTTAGGTGCTTGGGCAAGGGAAGCAATGTGAATTAAACAATCTCTTATTAACTTTGTAATGAAGCTTAAAAGAAATATTGATTAGCGCAAGAGAAGATATGTTTAAGCACTGTATTAGAAGTTTCACAAAAACAGAACTGTATGAAAGTGCAAGCCAGGGGTTCGACACTAAATTGCATATAGATATCTGCTGAAGTTATATAATTCTATAACTTCTGTGATTTAGGATATTGTATTACCATTAACAATTCATCTTCCTCACAATTCATCTTCCTTGTGGTAACAATCAAAATTTTACTGGCTTCATCCTGATCTTGTGAATTTTGTAGGAAATTTTCTAAAAATAACGAAAGTACAAATTCAAAGTTCTCAAGGTTAAAAAATTATGAAGAGGTCTGTTTTCACTCAAGCTCTAGAATACCTTTTCTGAAATGTTGTCTGGCTACCGCTTGCATTTTTGCTGTCTTTCAAGTTAAGGTGATATTTGTATTTGTCTGGAATTTTTGTCTCTTTACTAAGTAACTGATTTTTGAATTGTATGTTTGATAACCTCACTCATTATGTTGTATAAAGATCTGTGGTGTAACAAAGAGCTATGGAAAAACAGCACATTTGTGCTTTACTGTTTTTAAACACACTTTCTCACTCTGTCACCCAGGCTGAAGTGCAGTGGCATCATCATGGCTCACTGCAGCCTCAAACTCCTGGGCTCAAGGGACCCTCCCACCTCAGCCTCTTGAGTAGCTGGGATCACAAGTGTGCACTACCACGCCCAGCCTATTTATTTATTTGTTTGTTTCTTTTTAGAGATGGGGTCTTGCTATGTTGCCCAGGCTTTTATTGTTTACAAAATCAAGTTTATTTGTGTAACTGGAGAGATGGGAAGACTTGTAGAGGCTCTACTTGACCAAAGCTAAAATCTGTTCTCTTTTCCATCCAAGAAGGCTAACTGAAGCTGACATGACTTCTGGGAAAAGTGCCTTGCAGTTGATCCTCTGGGCATGCTCCATGCCAAAGTGTTATCATGGGAAATCAGTCCAACAGGAGTGAGATTTGAGTCCTCTGGAAGGATTAAGGCAGGGGAAAAGTATCTGGACAGTATCCCCTTATTTGGAATTAATAAACTAAGTTTTTACAGCACCACTCTCTGTAATTATGAGAGATGAGATGCTGTGTAACAATTAACAGTTACTTATTTTTCCTAAAACAACTATTATCAGTTTCATTGGCTTCCTAATGTTTTAAACCTTGTATGTGATATTAAATTTTAGAATCACCATGCCATCCCCCAGCAGAGTGCTAAACACATCTTTGGCATTCTAAAAATTGTTCATAGTTATAATTTATCCTTAGGTACCAGCGTCGTGCCAAGAGCTTTCTGTCCAAATACAAATCTTACCTTACTTAATCATTCATTCAGTTCATTTAAATATTTTATCTGTCATCCTGTTTTTCTTGTTGAGCTTGAAAAAATGAGATTCTATATCCAAAAATGCCTTAGGAGTGCAAACTATGCTATAAAAAGGCAAAGGAAGAAAAAGGCAAAGGAGCACTCGTATCTCGGTGATTGGCTTGTATGTAATCTTAAAACCGCCACTGACGCCAGATCTTTTTGTTAAGCACTTGCCAAACTCTTCTGTAGGCAGTAAAAAGATTAAGGCGTGCATCTCTGAGGCTGAATATAAATATAGATTTCCTTTTCCTTCTTCTTAAATTTGAAAAGCATACTTCTTGTGATCCAAGCCATTGATTTATAGCAGACTGCTTGACACCTCCTTCTAGGATTGCTGCAACCCATGCAATCATTAGACATGGAAAATATGACAGGAAAAGTAATTTGGAATCAAATCACAGAATGTCTAGAATGTCATGTTAAGGAGTTTAGACTAATATTATTCTCTGGACACTAAGGAGTACATAATACCATACTCTTGAGTAGGGTAGTGACGTGATTGTTTCAGAAACACTCTAGAGCAGTGAAGAAGATAGGAAGATGAGAGGTTAGAGCAACAGGGGCCACTTAGTAGGGTAGTATAACAGACAAGTACTGATGAGGGTACTTAGAGAGAGATCCACATAGAGACAGAAAAAGTTACAAACCAAATCTACAGGGCCCAACAAATAATGCAAATAAGTTAGCAGGCCACACGAAGAGCACATGTCCCATCTAAGGGGCAGCCACTGCTCAGCTTCAGCAGTTGTTGCCATACAGGGATGTAGGAACATTGCTATCCCATCTTTAGGCTTTTCAAAGTAAGCAAGAAATTTAGATTATATGTAAAACCTCTTTATTTTAAAATGTTGGCCTCGTTTTTCAAAAATCCTAGACAGCCAAAGTAAAACACATATGCAGCCAGATGTAGTTAATAAGATGCCAGCTTTACAACCTCTAGCTTTTAGCTTCTGGTTGTGAATTCTTGTTCTGTGGTATAGTAAGGAACATGCCTGAACTCGGAGGCTTGAAAGATCTGGATTTGAATCTTGGCTCATCCTGAGATTTTTTTTTTTTTTTTTTTTTTTGAGATGAAGTTTTGCATTCTTATTGCCCAGGCTAGAGAGCAATGGCACGATCTCAGCTCACTGCAACCTCTGCCTCTCAGGTTACAGAGATTCTTCTGCCTCAGCCTCCCCAGTATCTGAGAATACAGGCATGCACCACCACACCTGGCTAATTTTTGTAGTTTTAGTAGAGACAGGGTTTCGCCATGTTGGCCAGGTCAGTCTCAAACTCCTGACCTCAAATGATCTGCCCTCCTCGGCCTCCCAAAGTACTGGGATTACGGATGCTAACCACCATTTCCCGCCTCATCTTGAGATCTTAAATGAATGTTTAACTGTCTGAACTTTTATTTTTCTACTCTAAACTGGTGATAACTAAAGATGAAATTATTCATATAAAGCACCTAACATAGTGCCTGGCATATGGTAAGTGCATAGCGGGTATTTGTTGAATGGAAAGACAGGACATGAATTCAACTATAAATTGAATGTCTACTTCATCAGTCACTGGATATACATTGACAGATAAAACAGACAGAATCCCTATGCTCACCGAGCTTAGTCCAGGTCCTCCAGCTGGTAAATGGCAAAACCCATGATAATGCATGTCAGCATCCTCCACCTTTGGGGTTGGAAGTCACAGGGCATACTTGATTATGTTGTTTTTTACTGAACCCTAATATTTTCATTTAGGGCAAGTGCTTTCTAGCCTGAAGATAGGAATTAGAATACTTTTGGTAAGATACAGCCTAATAACGTAATTGAGAAAAGAATGGAAAATACAAAACTCATGACTCATTGTGAATAACAAAAGCAAAGACGTTATTAACTATGTGTCCCTAAAAAGACCTTTATAGATAGATTATTATTCTAGTTTAATTTTGCTTAGATGGCACTGTTTCCTTTGTATTAGCCAGCATTGTTAGCATTTTTGAGAAGTCATAGATTTGATGAGGATTTGTGGAGGAGCTGCTGAATTACAGAAGAAATTATTATGGCAGAAAATCAATTATGTGGTGCTATAAATACTTGATTCGGTAACTCAGCAAATTCCCTTTATGTCTAAAGTGCAAACATTTTGTACCTAACTCAAAAGGTCTGTTTTTAATTTCTTCAGCTTTGCAGTTGTTCCACTTTGCCACTGATAGAGTTTTACATGATAAGAGAGACATAAAGGGAGGTCACTTTCAGAGGGAGTTTTAAGTGTTGGGGAGATGAAAGCATGGGGATGACCCTCGGTGATAGGAGTGTTTCAGTGTTGTTAGCAGGAGATTACCTGGAAGAAGTCAGAGAAAAATCTGGAATGACTGTGGAGTTAGCTGGTTTTATTATACTCTTGAGTGACATTTCCAGCTAATAAAATTAGAAATAAAATTATAATCTTAGAAGAGACCCTCTGGGAAATATGTAGTTAACCTTTTGGAATTTTACAAGCATTGTATGTAACTCCAATACCTATATTTAAGGTGCTTTAACCTGACATTTGAATTGATACCAAGATGTTCAAGACATGGTCTCTGCCCTTAAAGGCTATTAAGAGAGAAAGTATATGGACACGGATTTTTAAAAATTATTTAGGTTTAATTAATAGTTTAATGTTTGATTTTTAAAACCTAATTTTTGACATTTTAAAAATATTATCTCTTAATGAGCATACAAAAATAGTAACAACATAGGAACTTATTTAACATAATACTTTTCCTTATAAAACAGTATTTTTTTTTAATTTACCTTAGGCTAGGCATGGTGGCTCACGCCTGTAACCCCAGGACTTTGGGAGGCTGAGGTGGGCTGATCACAAGGTCAGGAGTTTAATACCAGCCTGGCCGACATAGTGAAACCCTTTCTCTACCAGAAATACAAAAAATTAGCCAGACGTGGTGGCAGGAGCCTGTAAAAGCAGGAGAATCACTTGAACCCAGGAGGCAGAGGCTGCATTGAGCTGAGATTGCACTATTACACTCCAGCCTAGGTGACAGAGCAAGATTCTGTCTCATAAATAAATAAATAAACAAATACTCTACCTTGATCATCTTTGTTGTCATAGAAATACTAACACTTTAATTGTTATTGTGTCTGCTATTGTATCTTGTATAAGCCTAGGAAAGGTTCTAGTATAGCATTTCAGCACATTCTAGAGCAAGAAATAGTCCTGAGTGTAATACAGAGTAGAATGAAATAAATGTTAAAGCAGTATAAACAATGTTCTAGGTCAGGACAGTGGCTCACACCTGTAATCGCAGCACTTTGGAAGGCCTAGGTGGGTGGATTGCTTGAGGTCAGTAGTTTGAAACCAGCCTGGCCAACATGGTGAAACCCTGTCTCTATTAAAAATACAAAAATTAGCCAGGCATGGTGGTGGGCACCTGTAATCTCAGCTACTCAGGAGGCTGAGGCAGGAGAATTGCTTGAACCAAGGAGGCAGAGGTTGCAGGGAGCCCAGGTTGCCCCACTGCACTCCAGCCTGGGTGACAGAGCAAGACTCCGTCTCGAAAAACAACAGTAACAACAACAACAACAAAGTTCTACATAAGGTAGCATCATAGGGCAGGGCACGGTGGCTCACACCTATAATCCCAACACTTTGGGAGGCCAAGGTGGACAGATCACGAGATCAAGAGTTCAAGATTAGCCTGGCCAACATGGTGAAACCCCATCTCTACTAAGAATACAAAAATTAGCCGGGTGCGGTGGTGCGTGCCTGTAATCCCAGCTACTGGGGAGGCCAAGGCAGGAGAATCACTGGAACCCGGGAGGCAGAGGTTGCAGTGAGCTGAGAGTACACCACTGCACTCCAGCCTGGGTAACAGAGCAAGACTCCATCTCGAAAAAAAAAAAAAAAAAAAAGATAATGTCGTAGTCTTCCCAGGCTGCACAGACTGGGTGATTTAACAACAGAAATTTATTTTCTCAAGATCAAGTTTCCAGCCAACTTACTTTCTGGGGAAGGCTCTCTTTCTCAGTTGCAGATGGCTGCCTTATCTCTATGTCATGTGGCCTTTCCTCAGTATGTGGGGAGATGGGGAGAGAGAGCGAGAGAGCAAGCGAGCAAGCAAGAACAAGCTCTCTATCTCAGGATACTAATCCTGTTGGATCAGGGCCTCACCCTTATGATCTCATGCAATCTTAATTACTTCTTTACTACAAATATGACTACACTGGAGATTAGGGTTTCAACATATGAATTTGAGGGGGACACAAACATTCAGTTTATAACAGATGGTAAATAAAGAGGGAGCAACCAGGGAGGGCATTTGAAAGAGGTAGTATCTGACTAGGCTCTTGGAAAATGGATTTTAACCATTAGAGATTGTAAGGAGGGATTCCAAGTAGGTGAAACAGCTTGAACAATGTCATAGCAGGGAGAAAGGAAAGAGTATGTTCAGTACACAGAGCATTCAGCTAATTCACCTGCGGGATACACCTCTAGGAGTGAATAGTATTCAGGAAGTTGAGAAAGGGAAGATGTAACTAGATTGTTTAATACCTTGTGAAACATCCATTGCTGGCTTCAGCACTCATCTATCTAGCGGTATGACCCTTGTGTTTCTTTACTTCTGTTTATCTCAGCATCTCCATGTATTAGTGGAAAAAAATATCTGAGGTGTGTTCTAAGTCAGTGAGTCTACACTTAATAACAAGTAAGTGATTTAAGTTTAATGAGTGTTATGTGTTTGTGTGTACCTGCATACTTTCACATTTGTGTCTCACACCAACAGATGTGCAGTTTCTGCAAATGTTTGATAATAGGTAGAAAAATCTATTTTGGCTTTCTAAGTTGACTTTCAGTTTCTCCCACCCCTCCATGAATAGGGGACCTTATTCAGCGTATTTCAAGCACCCAAATTGGACCTTGCAGGGAGGATTAATTAGGCAAATACAGAAGATATATGGCTTCCCCCGCCTTGTTCCACACCCTTTTTCTGACTTCACTGGCCCTGTTACTGTCTCCTGCTTTTGACTTCATTTCCCTTATATCTGGTCTTTCTACCTGTTATGGAAACTTAATCCCGAAGATTTCTTTCATATTCAGTTACAGACAACTGGGTAAAGGTCTCCTCAAGCCTGTAGTAACATTTGCTTTTTATTAGGAAGTAGGCCTTAAACTATACAAATGAAACATAAATAGCAAACTTCTAGACATTAATAAATAGAGAAGCTAGTAGGTAGGAGGAAGGGGGATTTTATGATGTTCCTAAAAGCCTTAGAAGTGGAGCTTGAAAACCATCTCCAGTCCCAGAACCGTTTAATGTAACTTTATAGCTATTTATTCTTAGCACTGGACCTGTCTTGGTTATTTTTAGCCAGACAATTACTGCTGTTTACTCATTTTCTAGAATTCTAGGCAAAATTATTGACTTACCCATACAAATACTTGGAGAACTTTGACCCAATCCATATGATTTGATAGATAATTCTTCCTCCTGGGAAATGGTCACTAGGTAAACAGCTTGTCTCTTCATTCTAGAGGTTCAGTCTTAATGAATCTTTCCAAAATAAATAAGCTCTAGAATTATCAAGTTGAAGAAGAGCTGTTTTCCTCAGAAACAGAGGCATATTTCTCCTCAATAAATAAATGTTCTTATAATCACCTTACAATGCTTAGTTTTTCTTCCAATAATACGTTGGTCTCCTTTCTCTTCATACAGTATTTTCACTTTTTGTACTATTGGCTCATCAAGCTTGATAGGTTAGTCTACTTTTATCAAATGCATATGCAAGTCAAGAGTTGTTAGTTTAATAATAAACTTAAACTAGGAGCTTAGGTGACTCATCTGATAATATTTAGTAAGTCAGAGGCTCTTCAAGGCCCAACCCCATATTTACTTCTTTGTGGCCTCCACTTCGTGTAGGCACCACCTCAGTGAATCACACTGGCTGGCTGTCACTCATTCTCAGAAGACCACAGCATCAAAATAAAACCCTTAGAAAGTATAGGCACTAAGTAACAGTTACAGTTTAAATGCACCTACGGTTGACTGTATCATGAAGGCAACCTACAATTTGAGTCTTTATTTGGTCATTGACAAGAGTCTTAAGTTTTTTAGTCAAAACTTCAGTGAAATTTAGAAATTTGGGCCCCAAGATATTGGTTTTCTTGTTTATATGAAATGCTTTTAAGACTTTGCTGTTTGTAACTATGATAATTTTTAGGGGTCTCTGGAAAAGTTGTGTAGATAGAAACTAAGGAAGGAAGAGATGTACTGTAAAACAGTAATTCAATAGTACTGTGATTTCTGCCTTCATGTAGTAAGAAGTGGAAAGTAGTATAAGGAGATCCGAACCTTCTCGGCCTCTGAGACCAAGACGTGAAACAGTAGATTTGAAAGCTGTGACAGCTCCAACCACGGGGGAGCCAGCAGCGACACGCAGTCCCCCGGGGGCTTTGGATTGCCCAGACCTTCTCAGGCCAAAAAGAAACCAAGAGCCCGAGCCCAGCACATTGTACCCTGTACTATATCTCAGCTGCTTTCTGCCACTTTGGTTGATGAAGTGTTCAGACCTGGGAATGTTGAGATTTCACACGTCACTATTGTGGGGATCATCAGACAGGCAGAGAAGGCTCCAACCAGCATTGTTTACGAAATAGATGACATGACAGCTCCACCCATAGATGTTTGCCAGTGGGTTGACACAGATGACGCCAGCAGTGAAAACACTGTGGTTCCTCCAGAAACATATGTGAAAGTGGCAGGCCACCTGAGACCTTTTCAGAACAAAAGGTAGCCTTTAAGATCATGCTCCTGGAGGATATGAATGAGTTCACCACACATATTCTAGAAGTGATTAATGCACACATGATACTAAGCAAAGCTAATAGCCAGCCCTCAGCAGGGAGAGCACCTATCTGCAATCTAGGAATGAGTGAAGCAGGGAACTGTGGTGGGAATAGCTGTATGTCAGCAAATGGCCTCACTGTGGCCCAAAACCAGGTGTTGAATTTGATTAAGGCTTGTCCAGGACCCGAAGGGTTGAACTTTCAAGATCTCGAGAACCAGCTGAAACACATGTCTGTATCCTCAATCAAGCAAGCTGTGGCTTTTCTGAGCAATGAGGGGCATATCTATTCTACTGTGGATGGTGATCATTATAAATCCGCAGATGCAGAATAACTGGATCTAACTGGATGCCTGAGATATTTTATAGCTGGACCTAGTTTCACAGTCTCTTGTCTCCAGCTCTGCATATGTTTGGTCAGGTGGCTTCTAGGAAGTAGGTTTCATGTATAAAAGGTCTCTACTGACGTCCTTTTGAAACATACTACTCTTCTGTTTTATTTTGTTTTGTTTGAAGTTCAAAGGGAGATGGACAATTGACAGGGATGCAATCCAGGGTGGGATTTCTTGAGGAAGTTACAAATAAGCTTGTTACAACATTGAGATAGATGGACTTGGAAGGACGCTACCAGGAGAGTATTTACATAGTGCTCGGGAGTTTCTCTTTTTAAAATATTTCCTGCTGAAAGAAGATGAGCAGACCCAGGGCCTTGTAGGCAGAGCCCTAACCAAGTAACCTGCTGGCCTCTGCCGGTTTTTGTTTCCCATTTTGGATGTGTGGCATTACTTTCCGAATTGCACTTTCCTGTTTGTCATGACTGCTGCTTGTCATGATGCTGTGTTTCTATGAACATGAAGTTCTGCGGTGGTGCCTCCAGGGGCAGAGGAAGGGAAGTGTTACTGCGTTTTGTACAAAATAAATACATTCATATGTTTAATAAAACAGTTCTATTGTAGTAACTAGTAAAAAAAAAAAAAAGAAAATAGTATAAGTTTTTACTTAGATTCATTATTATCTACTTGGCAATAAAAATTCAAGTTAAAAATCACTTAGAATTAAGAGCGTCTTAATTGTGTTTTTCCTCTAGATTCTCTTTGTCGTTAGAGTAGTCTCTGAGATAGTAGTAACATTATCCAGATTTAATCAGAGGATTTAAACTCTAAAGTTCAGTTGCACAAGGAAAGAAATATGCTCTTTCAAGGGGCTTACCTTTGTCTTTTCTTTAAATCCTAATATAGTGCTGACCTACTAAATGAAAGACCTTTGGAGCTAAATAATAGCCAGCTTTCTAGGTACATGCCACCTCACTGCCCATGCAGATCCCTAAAACTGCTTACTGTTCCTCTACCCAGGCAGATGCTTCTATTTTCCAGTGGGTTTTCTACTGTTGTACCATGACCTCGTGCAGCTGTGCTGCTGCCGCCACTATCCCTTGAGCCCCTGGCTGCTGCTTCTGTTTGCTAAATACATATTAAGTGGATCTTCTCACCTTCACATAGTAGAGCTACCCTGAAATGAAGTTAGCACCATACATCATAATCTTCTTAGCTTTATTTCCGTAATGTATCTTCTGAATTGTCAGACTGTGGTGAATGACTATAACCACCATTTGTTGTTGTGCACCAATATTTTTATACTGTACTAATCCATATCACTTTAAACCTTTGTAACAAACTACATAGAGCATTTTTTAGTAATTGTTTTGAACTCCCTGAGAAAACTCACCAAGTCCTAGAAAGGCAGTTTTCCTTTCACCTCTGATAAAATGGAATCCAACACTCCTTAGCATCATAAAAGCACATTTTTAGAGTGCCTAATCTATTATTTTTATCTAGAGCAATATTCTGTTCCATCAGCAGAGGACATATGCTGTTTTGAGTAAACATATAGCCTCTTTGTATTTGTTCCTTTGTATTTGTTCTCTGAAATCTCCCAAACCATTGGGGCTTGGACATTGGCACCAGTAATTGTCAGTTCCTCTTCCATCCTCACTTTTATACCTTGTTATAAATTTGCAATTCCCTTCACTCTATATCTAATTTTAAAACAATTTGCTTAAAATAATGCCTTTGCTTCAGGAGAAATTGTGCCGGTACTAATGAACAAGGAGAAAGAGATAGTATAGATCATCCACTTTGAGTGGTAAAAGCCCAGGGAACAGCCTCTTTTGAGTTAGATTTCAGTTAATGGCTATATTTACAGAAAAACATCCTAATGGCAGAGGTAAAAGCATAAGAGATTGAGATCAAATCAAAGACTTTCAATATCAGCAAAACTTTACAGTATCACTGTTAATTTTCAATTTCATCTAGGGTTAAAACCTAGACATTTCAAGTTGCAAATCTTATTTTTGTCATTTTCCTGCCATGGTAAATATAGTAAAAATAAACACAATCAGCATTTATTTGAGGGTTTTGTAGGACTTTGGGTTCATAAGTTCTCACCTAGGAACAAAGATTCAAGCAGTAAAGATTCAATAGACTGTGTTGAATCTTACTTAAGCCTACATATTCTGGAAGATTTGGAGTTTGAATTTGTTAGTTTTCTGAAATGTCTAAAGTATTGGTGATGTAGGAGTTTTCTCAGCCCCTTTTTCAGACTCGTGACAGGGGCAAACGTTTATTCTGCCTTCTGTGCTCAGCCCCTTGCAGGTGAGAGCACGTGAGCAAACAAGTATAGTAGGCTCCAGCTAGCTGCTCCAGGTGTGGGCAGGAGCAAGTTCTGTGCAGGGCCCACAGCCAGAGCAGGTGTGAGCAAGCAAGTGCAGGATCTGGCTGGCCGCTCCAGGTGTCAGCAGGAGCAAGCTACATGCAGCAGCGCCCAGGTGGTGGGTGCCTGTGACCTTGAAGCCCCAGAGGGGATGTTACAGTGCTCCTTTAGTTCTGCGGTCCGCCGATGGATATGTGTTAACAGCTCAGTTGGCCTCTTGCCTCATTGCATGGGGCAGCTGCCCTCTGCAGGCAAGGGCAAAGGGTGCAACAGCCTTTTTGGGTACCCGCATTTGGTGGGTCCCAAGCTCTTGTCCAGAAAGAGGTCGCACAGTCATTTGAAGGATGGTGAAGGCAGAGAATTTTATTGAGTGGTGGAAATGGCTGTCAGCAGAGAGGAGAGCTGGAGAGGGGATGGGAAGGGCAGGTAGTCTTCTCTAAAGTCAGATTGTCTTCTCCCTGAAATCCAGCCATCTATTCCCCAAAGTCAAGCTGTCTCTCTTCCTCTGAGTCTGGCCATCTCTCCTCTCTACCAACTGAGTCTAGGGTCTTTATAGGCACAGCATGGGAGCCCTGTAGGTCATTTTGGAAAAGGCAACATTAGATTGGTAAAAAGAAATTACTCAGAAAGAACCAATCAGGAGAGAGCAGGCAAACAGGAATAGAAGTTTTCACTTTGGGCTGCAGGTTTCAGGCTACTTTGGCTTGAAGGTGAGGTTTCACCAGGGACCTGCCCTTGTCTGCCTCAGCATTTGGCTGCCTCCTGCTGCTCTCCTTGGGAGTAAATACTATAGCTATGGCTGCTAGGCAGTGAAGAGCTCTGCATGACATAACAGAGATGTTTCTAAGTCACTCAAGAGCTCACATACTGTGTAAGAACAGAATTCTGAAATGATGAAAGAACTTTTAACACCGGCTTCAAGGTCATTGGAATAGTTATGAACCTATCCACCAACTTAATCTAAACATATTTCTTTTTTTATCTCACTTCACTTGTAAAACAAATTTTGAAAGAATATGCTTCTTTGAAAGGTAAATAAAGAAGTTATTTTCTGTTTAATTTTTATTTGATATGTAATAACCACATTTTTAAATGTTTTCTAATTTAAGGCTTTTTGGATAATATAGATATACAATTTCAGAAATGTAAAGATTACAGTTTATTACAAAAACAGGTTCCTTTTATGATGTACTTTTCAGACAATTATGTTGGACTCTTCAGAGGTTTCCTTTGGTATTCGGCTTAGCATTTCTAAGTAATATACTTTTACTGCTGTTTCTTAATTTTACAGTGTTAGACATTATGAATTGACTTGGAATATGAAGATTTAGGTCTCTTACCACTACCTATCCTCTTATAAATTTCTCCTTTCTTCCTTTCCATGCACACACACGCCCCACCTGTTAAGAAGTCCAATGCCATTCTGATTTATAAGCCTTTGTATGTTGCCATTTTTGTCTGTGCATCCTTATATTATGATTTCCCGTTATGGATTAAGTTTATAATGATATGCCTCAATGTAGATCTTTTTCATTCATTGTGCTAGGCATTAGATGGCTCTTTCATTTTGAAAATCTGTGTGCTCTGGTTCTGGAAAATATTAAAATATTCTTATTTATTTGTTTTTTCTTCTCATTTTTTTTTTTGGTTTCTCTTTCTTGAACTCCTACTAACTGGATACTAATAGGACTAATACTCCAATTTTTTCCAAACATTTTCTTGTAAAACTTTTCGCACATACAGAAAAATTGAAAAAAATTTCACAGAGAACATCCATCAACCTGCTATCTAGAGTCTAGCATTAACTTTTTTTTATGTCTTTTCTTTATACCTATTCATTTATTAATCCATTTTAATTTGTATGTATTTCAAGTAAATTATAGTCATTATGTAATTCATTATTCCAATGTCCATATCATTTACTAGAGTTTGTAACTAGAATTATAACTAGAGTTTACATTTTCTTCTTTTGAGATGAAATTTATGTTCAGTGAAGTGTATAAAACTTATGTGTGCATTTTACTAAGTTTTTTAGCAGCTTTATTAAGGTATAATTGACATACAGTAAACTGTACATGTTTAACTTTACAGTCTGATGAGTTTTGATGTATGTGTACAACCAGGGAGACATCACCACAATCAATATAGTAAATGTATCTGTCATCCCCAAAATTCCCTCATGTCCCGTTATATTCTCTCTATTCTACCCATCTCCAGTTTGCACCTCACCCCAGCCCCATCGATCTGCTGTCAGTACAGATTAGTTAGCATTTACTAGAGTTACATATAGATGTAATTATACATTATTATGATCTTTTTGTTGTACTTTTTCACTCAGCATAATAATTTTCTGATTCATTTATGTTGAACATATCAATAGTTCATTTCTTGCCAGGCGCGGTGGCTCACACTTGTAATTCCAGCACTTTGGGAAGCCAAGTGCTTGGAATCCCAGCACTTTGGGAAGCACAATGAATGAGGTCAGGAGTTCAAGACCAACCTGGCCAATATGGTGAAACCCCATCTGTACTAAAAATACAAAAATTAGCTCAGTGTGGTGGCATGCACCTGTAGTCCCAGCTGCTTGGGAGGCTGAGGCAGGAGAATCACTTGAATACTGGAGGTAGAGGTTGCAGTGAGCCGAGATCGCACCACTGCACTCCAGCCTGGGCAACAGAGCAAGACTATTGTCTCAAAAAAAAAAAAAAAGTCCATTTCTTTTTATTGCTAAGTGGTATTCTGTGATATAAATATATCACAGATTATATTGTGATAAATATATCACAATTTGTTAGTCCACTAACCTGTTGGCAAAAATTTTGGTTGTTTCCAGATTTTGACTATACAGATAAAGCGACTATGGATAGTTGTATGCAAGCTTTATATGGATATATATTTCATTTTTTCTTGGACAAGTACCTGAGAATGAAATGGCTAGATCATATAGTAAATATATGTTTAACTCTTTAAGAAGTAAAGAAAGCTTAAAAAACACTTTTTTTTTTTTTTTTTTTTTTGAGACAGAGTCTCGATCTGTCACCCAGGCTGGAGTGCGATGGCGTGATCTTTTCTCACTGCAACTTCCACCTCCTGGATTCAAGCCATTCTCCAGCCTCAGCCTTCCAAGGAGCTGAGACTACAGGCATGTGCCACCATAGCTGGCCAACTTTTATATTTTAAGTAGAGACAAGGTTTCACTGTGTTGGCCAGGCTGGTCTTGAACTCCTGACCTCAAGTGACCCGCCCGCCTCAGCCTCCCAAAGTGCTGGGATTTTAGGCATGAGCCATCATACCCAGCCAGAAATACCTTTTTCCATAGTGCTGCCATTTTATGTTCTTTTTTTTTTTTTTTGAGACAGAGTTCACTCTTGTTGCCCAGGCTGGAGTGCAATGGTGCCATCTCAACTCAGTGCAACCTCTGCCTCCTAGGTTCAAGTGATTATCCTGCCTCAGCTTCCTGACTAGCTGGGATTACAGGCATACACCACCACACTCAGCTAATTTTGTATTTTTAGTAAAGACGGGGGTTTCTTCATGTTGGTCAGGCTGGTCTCGAACTCCCGAACTCAGGTGATCTGCCTGCCCTGGCCTCCCAGAGTGCTGGGATTACAGGCAGGAGCCACCACACCTGACGTGTCATTTTATATTCTTTCCAGCAGTGCACGAGAGTTCCAGTTCCTCCATATCCTCATGTCAGCGTTTTTCATTTTAGCTATTCTGAAAGATATGAAGTAGTACATTATTGTGATTTTCATTTTCATTCTCTAATGACTGATAATACTGAGTATCTCTGCATGTTCTTATTTGCTATCAATATGTCATCTCTGGTGAAATGCCTATTCACATATTTAACTTTTTTTATTTTTTTTTAAATTTTTTTCTTTAACCTTTATTTTAAGTTCAGGGATACATGCAGGCTGTACACAGGTTTGTTACATAGGTAAATGTATACCATGGTAGTTTGCTGCACAGATTATGCCATCACCTAGGTTATTAAGCCTAGCATCCATTAGCTATTCTTTCTGATGCTCTCCCTCCTCCCACCCACCTCTGACAAGCCCCAAGGTGTGTTGTTCTCTCCTGTGTGTCCATGTGTCCTCATCATTCAGCTCCGACCTATAAGTAAGAACATGCAGTGTTTGGTTTACTGTTTCTGTGTTAGTTTGCTGAGAATAATAGCTTCCAGCTTCATCCATGCCCTGTGAACATCATGATCTCATTCCTTTTCATGGCTGCATAGTTTCCATGGTATATATAAACCACACATTCTTTATCCAGTCTGTCATTGATGGGTATTTGGGTTGATTCCATGTCCTTGCTATTTTTAATAGTGCTGCGATGAACATATACATGCGTGTATCTTTATAATATAATGATTTACGTTCCTTTTGGTATATACCCAGTAATGGGATTGCTGGGTCAAATGGTATTTCTGCCTCTAGATCTTTGAGGAGTCACCACACTGTTTTCCACAAGGGTTGAACTAATTTACACTCCCACCGACACTGTAAAAGTGTTCCTTTACTGTGCAGCCTTACCAGTATCTGTTGTGTTTTGACTTTAATATTAAATTGCCATCCTAACTGGCGTGAGGTGTTACCTCATTCTGGTTTTGATTTGCATTTCTCTAATGATCAGTGATGTTGAGCTTTTTTTTCATATGCTTGTTGGCCACATGTATGTCTTCTTTTGAGAAGTATCTGTTCATGTCCTTTGCCTACTTTTTAGTGGTTTTTTTTTTCTTGTAAGTTAATATTTAAATTCCTTGTAGACTCGGATATTAGACCTTCATCAGATGGATAGATTGCAAAAAGTTTCTCCCATTCTGTAGGTTGTCTGTTCACTCTGATGATAGTTCCTTTTACTGGGCAGAAGCTCTTTAGTTTAATTAGATCCCACTTGTCAGTTTTTGCTTTTGTTGCAATTGGTTTTGGCATTTTCATTATGAAATCTTTGCCCATGCCTGTATCCTGAAAAGTATTGCCTAAATAGATTTTCTTCTAGGGTTTTTTATAGTTTTGCATTTTACATTTAAGTTTTTAATTCATCTCAAGTTAATTTTTGTATAAGGTGTAAGGAAGAGGTCCAGTTTCAGTTTTTTGCGTATGGCTAGCCAGTTCTCCTAGCACCATTTATTAATAGGGAATCCTTTCCTCATTGCTTGTTCTGCAAGGTTTGTCAATGATCAGATGGTTGTAGGTGTGCGGTCTTATTTCTGAGTTCTGTATTCTGTTCCATTGGTCTGTGTATTTGTTTTTGTACCAGTCCCATGCTGTTTTGTTACTGTAGCCTTGTAGTGTAGTTTGAAGTCAGGTAGCATGATGCCTATCCAGCTTTGTTCTTTTTGCTTAGGATTGTCTTGGCTATTCAGGCTCTTTTTTGGTTCCATGTGAATTTTAAAATAGTTTTTTTCTAATTCTGTGAAGAATGTCAATTGTAGTTTAGTGAGAATGGCATTGAATCTATAAATTACTTTGGGCAGTATGGCCATTTTCGCAGTATTGATTCTTCCAATACATGAGCATGGAATGTTTTTCCATTTATGTTCTCTCTGATAATTCTTTGAGCCGTGGTTTGTAGTTCTCCTTGGAGAGGTCCTTCACTTGCCTTCTTAGCTTTATTCTTAGGTATTTTATTGTTTTTGTAGCAATTGTGAATGGGAGTTCATTTATGATTTGGCTCTCTGCTTGCCTGTTGTTGGTATATAGGAATGCTAGTGATTTTTGCATGTTAATTTTGTATCCTGAGACTTTGCTGAAGTTGCTTATCAGCTTAAAAAGCTTTTAGGCCGAGACAGTGGGGTTTTCTAGATATAGGACCATGCCATCAGCAAACAAAGATAATTTGACTTCCTTTCTTTCTATTTGAATACCCTTTATTTCTTTCTCTTGCCTGATTGCCCCGGGCCAGAACGTCCAATACTATGTTGAGTAGGAGCAGTGAGAGAAGCTATCCTTGTCTTGTTCCGGTATTCAAGGGGGATGCTTCCAGCTTTTGCCTATTCAGTATAATATTGGCTGTGGGATTGTCATCTATGACTCTCATTATTATGAGGTATGTTCCTTCAATACCTAGTTTTTTTTGACAGTTTTTAACATGAAATGGTGTTGAATTTTATCAAAGACCTTTTCTGTATCTATTGAGATAATCATGTGGTTTTTGTCTTTAGTTCTGTTTATGGGATAAATTGCATTTATTGATCTGCATATGTTGAACCAAGACTAGCTTGGCCAATATGGCAAAACCCTGTCTCTACTAAAAATACAAAAATTAGCCAAGCATGGTGGGATGCACCTGTAAACCCAGCTACTTGGGAGGCTGAGCAAGAAGCACTTGAACCCAGGAGGCAGAGGTTGTAGTGAGCTGAGATCGTGCCACTGCACTCCAGCCTGGGTAACTGAGCAAGACTTTGTCTCAAAAAAAACCCCACAGATTTTCAGTAAACGCTTATGGATGAATTTTTTTTGTTTCTAAACTTAGATTTAAGAATAATTTAATAGTGAATCAAATATGTTTTAAAATTTATGAGTTCATGAAGATACTAATTTTTAAAAACCAAACTAATTGGTTACCTGTGGTAGACACTAGAAAAACAACTCATTATTTTTAATAGAGTTAAATGAAGGGATAGAATCAAGTATTTATCTTGCTTTTCTAATACAGACTATGGATGTGGTTCACCAATAGTTGATAAGGTTTCTCTTTACAGAAATATTCTAATAAGTGAGGTGGTAATGCTAGAATTAGAATATCACAATTTTACAACTTCTAATTATTAACAAAACTGGGCATTGGCAGTCAGCATCCTCTAACATAACAAAAGGAAAGATAAACAGATGTGCCTGTGAGTCCTACCCCTCAGGGTAGCACTGTCTGAAGTATTATTGCCAAAGGAGCCTGAATCTGATCAAGTGTCTAGATTCAACTACTAATATTTAGGAAAACACAAAGGACAAAAGAAATGTGTCAGATGATACCACTGGGGTGCAGTCAGACTGATGGAAACTTTATAGGACAAATGATCCAGTTTCTTCAACAAACAAATTCCAAGTGGAAAAAGAAGCTAGAATAAAATTGATGCTAGCAATATACAAACTAATGGTAATATATAGACCTTATTTGACTCCTACTCGAGTTAAGCAGACTGATTGTAAAAATAACCAGAAAAACAAAGAAAAACTTTTTTACATTTAAAAAACAATCATAAATTTGAGCAATGACTAGATATTTGATATTAAAGAATTATTTTTATTGATACATAACTATACATTTTATTGGATACAGGTGATATTTTGATACATGTATACAGTGTATAATGATCAAATCAGGGTAATTAGAATATCCATCACCTCAAACATTTGTCATTTCTTTGTGTTGGGAACATTTGAAATCTAGCTATTCTGAAATATGCAATAAATTATTGTTAACTGTAATCACCTACTGTGCTATCAAACACTAGAACTTATTCCTTCTAACTGTATTTCTGTACCCATTAACCAACCTCTCTGTATTCCCCCTCTCCAGTTACCCTTCCCAGCTCCTTGGAACCATCATTCTATTATTCCATTAGATGAACTTTTTTTGCTCCCACATATGCATGAAAATGTGATATTTATTATTCTGTGCCTGGCTTATTTCATTTAACATAATGACCTTCAGTTCCATCCATGTTGCTGCAAATGACAGGATTTCATTCTTTTTTATGGCTGAGTATTATTCCACTATACATATATACCATGTTTTTTTAATCCACTGTCTGTTGATGGACACTTAGGTTTATTCCATATTGTGGCTATTGTGAATAGGGCTATAATCTCTTCAATATACTAGTTTTCTTCCTTTTGAATATATATCCAGCAGTGGTATCGTAGATCTATTGTTAGTTTTTTGAGGAATCTCACTACCGTTGTGTAACGGCTATACTCATTTACATTCCATCAGCAGTGGACAAGCATTCTCCGTTCTCTGTGTCCTTACTGGCATCTGTTACTTTTTCTTTTTTTTTTTATAATAGCGACTTTAACTGGGACAAAATGATATCTCTTTCTGTTTTTGAATTTTTAATTTTTGGGGGTACATAGTAGGTACATATATTTATGGGGTACATAAAATGTTTTGATACAAGCATGTACTGTGTAATAATCACTTTATGGAAAATGAGGTATCCATCCCTGCAAGCATTTATCCTTTGTGTTAAAAACAATCCAGTTACACTCGTTTTTTTTTTTTTAATGGAGTTCCGCTCTTGTTGCCCAGGCTGGAGTGCAATGGTGCAGTCTCAGCTAACCACAACCTCTGCCTTCCAGGTTCAAGTTGCTAGAATTACAGGCATGTGCCACCACGCCCAGCTAATTTTGTATTTTTAGTAGAGACAGGGTTTCTCCATGTTGGTCAGGCTGGTCTGGAACTCCCAACCTCAGGTGATCCACCCGCCTCGGCCTCCCAAAGCACTGGGATTACAGGCGTGAGCCACCACGCCCGACCTTCCAATTATATTCTTAGTTATTTTTACAATGTGCAATTAAACCATTATTTACTACAGCTACCCTGTTGTGCTATCAAATACTAGGTCTTATTCTATTTTTTTGTACCTATCTCATTGTGGTTTTGATTTATATTTCCCTGATGTTTAGTGATGCTGAGCATTTTTTAATATGCCTGTTGACCTGTTTTTGTCTTCT
>CAUYLG010023898.1:0-33558 GCA_963573385.1 Cacajao melanocephalus
ATGATAGACTGGACAGGGAAAATGTGGCATATATACACCATGGAATATTATGCAGCCATCAAAAACGATGAATTCGTGTCCTTCGTAGGGACATGGATGAACCTGGAAACCATCATTCTCAGCAAACTGACACAAGAACACAAAATCAAACACCACATGTTCTCACTCATAGGCGGGCAATGAACAATAAGAACACATGGACATAGGGAGGGGAGCACTACACACTGGGGTCTGTTGGTGGGGAAATAGGGGAGGGACAGTGGGTGGTGGGAGGTGGGGAGTTGGGGAGAGATAGCATGGGAAGCAATGCCAGATATAGGTGAAGGGGAGGAAAGCAGCAAATCACACTGCCACCTGTGTACCTATGCAACAATCTTGCATGTTCTTCACATGTACCCCAAAACCTAAAATACAATAAAAATTTAAAAAAAAGGAAAAAAAAAAGAATATGGTCTTAATTACTCCAAATTTTTAAAATAAATAAATACTACAGATACTTTGGAGAACCCTTTGTTTCCATCCAAAATCTAATTTTTTCCCTTCTACCTCCAGACACAATTGCAATTCTAGAGTTGGAAGTACACTCCCAGTCAGGACTTATACTTTGACTACACACACATGTATTATTTTATCCATTAACATTACACATATTATGTGGTGTAATATACATCTTCCAGTAACTTATTTTTTTCAATCACATTATTTTTTATAAAATGAGGTTAGGCGTGGTGGCTCACACCTGTAGTCCCAGCTCTTTGAGAGAGTGAGGCGGGAGGGTCACTTGAAGCCAGGAGTTCAAGATCAGCTTAGGCAATGTAGCAAGACCTTGTCGCTACAAAAAATTAAAAAAAATTCTTATTAGTGTTTAGGATTCTTACATAGTCTGAATACGAATTCCTTATTATTTGTTCAGCAAAGACCTCTTTCAGTTCATGGCTCATCTTCCCTCTCCTTACGGTATGTTTTTTATCAAATGTTTTCCATTTTTAATGTAGTCAAATTTTACAATATTCTGTTTCATGTTTTATGTGGTTTAAAAAATAAATTAGGCAGGCACAGTGGGAAGCCGTGCCTGTAATGCCTGTAATCCCAGCACTTTGGGAGGCTGAGGCGGGCGGATCACAAGGTTAAGAGATTGAGACCATCCTGGCCAACACGGTGAAACCCCTCTCTACCAAAAATACAAAAATTAGCTGGGTGGGTGCTTGTAGTCCCAGCTACTAGAGAGGCTGAGGCAGGAGAATTGCTTGAACCCAGAAGGCAGAGATTGCAGTGAGCTGAGATCGTGCCACTGCACTCTAGCCTGGGTGACAGAGTGACACTCCATCTAAAAAAAAAAAAAAAAAAAAAAAAAAGGAAAAAGAAAAAAATTATATCACAAATATATTTTCTTCTAAAATTTGGAAGTTTGGTTCTTATCGTTAATCCCTTGGGAATTATTTTTCAGCATTTTTAAAATAAATGGGTATCCAGTTGTTCCAGCATTCAGCTAAACAGTCAGTTCATCCTTTCTCTGCCTACAGTATTATAAACCAGCTCACGTCATATACCAACGCCTAATAAATTGCTTGGTACAATGCTTGATCTGTTCTGAGCTCTCTAGTCTGTTACATAGACTTAATTTCCAGTTCCTACACCAGAACTACTCAAATGCTTCAACTACTCATGTAATTCTTTTTTTTTTTTTTTTTTTGACAGAATCTTGCTCTGTTGCCCAGGCTAGAGTGCAGTGGCATGATCTCAGTTCACTGCAGCTCCACCTCCTGGGTTCAAGTGACTCTCCTGTCTCAGCCTCCAGAGTAGCTGGGATTACAGGTGCCCACCACCACATCCAGCTAATTTTTGTATGTTTAGCAGAGACAGGGTTTCACTATGTTGGCCATGCTGGTCTTAAACTCCTGATCTCAGGTGATCTGCCCACTTCAGACTCCCAAAGTGCTGGGATTACAGGTGTGAACCACCATGCCCAGCCAGTAATTCATTTTTTAAAAAATATGTACACTTTTTTTTGCGTTTTTAACTCCTTCCCATTTTTTTAACTGATATGTAATAGTCCTACATATTTGGGGGTACATGTAATATTTTGACATTTGTATACAATGTATAATGCTATAATTGGGGTAACTGACATATCCATCATCTTAAACATTTGGCATTTGTGTTGAAAACATCCTATTCTTCTTTTCTAGCTATTTTGAAATAATACATTGTTGCTAACTCTAATTTTCCTACTGTACTATCAAATACTAAAACTTATTTCTGAGAACCCAGTAATTCATTTTAATATCTGAAAAAGTAATTTTTTTTCTCCTCATGCTTTTCCTCAAATGGACTTAGACTTCTTGGCTCTTTATTTGTCTACATCAATTTTAGGATCAGTTTGGTAAGTTCCATGTTTAAAATAAACCTGTGGTATGTTGATTAGATTGTACCAAATTGATAGATTAACTGGGGAAGAATTGACATTTTTACCAACTGAGTTTTTCCATCACCAGTGCTTTTATGTCCACATTTTTAGATATTCCATTTTTCTCTTTAAGTTTTGTAATATTTGATAATAGTCTTGGGCTTCTTTTGTTAGAATTATTCTAGATTCCCTAAAATTTCTGTTGCTTTATGAATGGGGATTTTTTCAAATTATATTTTCTAAGTTATTTTTTACCTACAGACAGAAACAGCATTATTTTAAACAATGATTTATATCTAACAAACTTTCTGAAATCTCTTAGTGTATCTATTGATTCTCTTTGATTTTATTTGTAGACAACCACATTTTCTGTGAATTTTCTCTATTTCCTTTCCAATTCTCATAGGACAAAATTTTCTTACAATGATCCTTTCAAACATAGGACAATATTTTAAGTGTTTTAAGCAGACGACTCAAGTTAAGCTTCCTGCTTCTGCAGAACTGTGACACATCTCCTGTACCAAAGGGGCATTAATAACACAACAAAATTCCTGGTTCAAAACCCCAAAAGACCAATACAGCATCAGTTGTAGCCTAAAACCCCTGCTCTGAGTTTTCTCTTAGGCTTAGCTACATTTTATTTTTATTTTTATAATTTATCTAGAATATTTATTTTTGAAACAGACTTCCGCTCTTGTTACCCAGGCTGGAGTGTAATGGCGCGATCTTGGCTCACTGCAACCTCCGCCTCCCAGGTTTAAGCAATTGTCCTGCCGCAGCCTCCTGAGTAGCTGGGATTATAGGCATGTGCCACCATACCCAGCTAATTTTATATTTTTAGTAGATATGGGGTTTCTCCATGTTGGTCAGGCTGGTCTTGAACTCCTGACCTGAGATGATCCGCCTGCCTCAGCCTCTCAAAGTGCTGGGATTACAGGTGCCACTGCACCCGGCTAGAATGTTTATGTTTTAATAGAAACAGGATCTGTCAACATGAGTTTGCTGTGCCATGTTGTCCAGAGTTCTGCTCTGAAATCTTACACTTCTGTATCATATGAGCTAACATCTCTGAGCCCTCCAACACTACTGATCCCTTTGAAACCTGAGGTGTTATGATTCTGTGTGAAGATGAGAAAGGGCATTTCAAGATAGAAAACCAGTTACTTTAGGTGCAAAGATGAAAGAGCACCTCATATTTGGGGATGAAATCATTAGACCTGCATCCCCAGGGCTTAGCATATAATTCACACATATTCTATATGAGACACCAGGAATTGATGATTGAATTAATTATAGGTTGGATTAGCTATGGAGCATAAGTCTTTTAAGAAAAAAATTATTGAATTACTTAAGCTATGTTGGATTATAGTAACAAATACATCAGAAAATGTTTAGGCCGGGCGTGATGGCTCATGCCTGTAATCCCAGAACTTTGGAAGGTCAAGGTGGGCAGATCACAAGGTCAAGAGTTTGAGACTGGCCTGGTCAATATAGCAAAACCCCATCTCTACTAAAAATACAAAAATTAGCCAGGCGTGGTGGCACATGCCTGTAGTTCCAGCTACTTGGGAGGCTAAGGCAGGAGAATCGTTTGAACCTGGGAGGCGGAGGTTGCAGTGAGCTGAGATCACACCACTGTGCTCCAGCCTGGGCGACACAGTGAGACTCTGTCCCAAAAAAAAAAAAGGAAGAAAGAAAATGTTTAAAACAAATAAGAGTAATTGTTTAAACAAGTAAGAATTTATTTTTCTCTAACAGTCATAGTGGGTCCTCTTGGTCGGGAGTGGCTCTCCTGGATGCGGAGAACTAGGGACATAGGTTCATTTCACCACGAAACTCCATCGTCACATTCAGCCTCTTTACCATTTGCATCCAGTTGGCACAAGGAGAGAAAGAGTATGGAGGAGCCCAGAACTGTAACCTACCAGTAGAACTCAGTTGGTAGAATGCAGATACCTTACTATACCTCATTGCAAGGGAGGCTGGGAAATGCAGTCTAATTGAGTATCTGAGAAGAAGACAGCAAAGCAGATTTAGGTGAGCAGCTAGGAGTCTCTGCAACAATTAATGTGATCTCAAAATGCAAGATGGATCAAACAAGAGGGAACTGTAGTGAAGCAGTTAAGGGACTACTATAATAGTTAAGTTGAAAATGATGATGGTCTAAGCTAAATTAATGAGGGTAAGTAAATAGAAAAGTTGAGTTATGTAAGAATTTTTTCAAATGATTCAACAAGGTCAGATGTACAGGTGGAAGATAAACTGGATGAGTATTTCTGTGAGAATCCCACATGTGGGGAACCATGAAGTAAACCTGGGTTCAACTCAATAATAATTGAGTGCAAATTAACTGGTGCACAAAATGAATGATATTTTATAAAAATCTATTTGGAGGAGAAGCAAGTTATGATTTTCCTCTTCCAAAAAATCTTCCACACTACTTAGTTTGTAAGCACAAAGTATGGGGTTTGGTCAGACATGTTAGCAGGATGATTGAATATGGAAATATGGGAAAAAGAGATCAAGACCACTGATACAGACGTGAGAGTTTACTAAGGAATAGTTGACTCCACTGTGGACTTGGATTACTACAAAAGGAAATAAGGAAGAGAAGACTGCTGTGGATTGAGTTTGTCCTCACCAAAACTCGTGTTGAAATGTGATCCCCAATGTGGGAGGTGTTGGGAAGAGTTTGAGTCATGGGGGTGGATCCCTCATGAGTGGTTTGATGCTGTTCTCATGGTAGTAAGTGAGTTTTCATTCTCTTGAGACTGGATTAGTTTTCAAGGGAATGTTCCTACAAGGGTGGGTTGTGATAAAGCCAGTACGCTTCTTGGGTTTTCTCTCTTCCCCTGTGTCCACACCCTTTTCACCTTTTCTGACAGGTTATAATGCAGCACAAAAGCCCTTGACAGAAGCCAGGGCCATGCTCTTGAACTTCCCAGCCTGCAGAACCATGAGATAATTAAACTCTTTTCTTTATAAATTACCCAGTCTCAAGTATTCTGTTACAGCAACACAAAATGAACCAAGACAAAGGCCAATGAAAAAAACACTATGATTAGGTATAGTTAAGGGTTTTGAAAAGAGATAAGAACTGTCAAAAAGATAAGGAATACCTGCTTTGAAAATGGAACACCTGTAGAGTAAATTCACTGAGCTTACTTTTCTAGGACCTAATGACAGCTGCTTTTCTGCTTCAGAATCTTCTGGTGACAGTGTAGACATCTCTTACTTCCTGGGCTCTGGGATCACTCTGAGACTGGTTGGAGGAACAAATTTAAATTGTTCACTGCACTCCTTGTATGATACATCCTTTACGCTGGAGTTTTTTAAAGCAAGGATTCCAAAGGCTATTCTTTTACTACCATGTGTAATAAAATTATTGTGTGAGTCTGGCTTCCCAATTAAATTATAAGTTCCTTGAGAACAGATACTATGTCTTATATGTTAAATAAGTAGATGAATAACTGTATTTTCACATATTATTTCTCCACACAGTCAAAAAAAAATCTGAGACTTGAAACATGAAATTAAGTATTTGTTTTGTGATTAAATTATAGATATTGGGTGTGGTGGCTCACTTCTGTAATCCCAGCAATTTGGGAGGCCGAGGTGGGGTGATGATGCAGTCAAGAGATCAAGACCATCCTGGCCAACATGGTGAAACCCTATCTCTACTAAAAATACAAAAATTAGCTGGGCATGGTGGTGCCTGCCTATAGTCCCAGCTACTTGGGAGGCTAAGACAGGAGAATTGCTTGAACCCAGGAGGCGGAGGTTGCAGTGAGCCAAGATGGTACGACTGCGCTCCAGCCTAGTGACAAAGCAAGACTCCATATAAAAAAAAAATTATAGATATTAAGGTGGTGGTGCTAAATTTGGAAGGATAACCATCATTACTTCACAGATTGCTTACTTCTTAGACATAAGCATCCAGGAGGTGAATGACAATTAGTCCTATTGACCAACAGAGATTTTACTCAAAAGTGCTGGCTATATTTATGAACGTAAAAACCAGGTATAGCCATAGCTATCAAAAGTGGTGGATAAGTTTGACAGCAGGTGAATTTGTAAAATAAAATAAATTTTAAGTGGTAGATAAGGAAGACCATAACACACACTGCTAACTGCACTAATAATTCTGGGTTTCTCTCCCCTTTCATGCTGAAGAAGCCATGAAGAAAGAAAATCAGTCCTTTAACGTGGATTTCATTCTCCTGGGAGTTACTGGTCAGCAAGAAGAGAATCAAGTCTTGTTTGTGACTTTTTTGTGCATTTACTCCATCACATTGACTGGAAATCTGCTCATCATCTTGGCCATTCATGCTGACGTTCGCCTTCACAACCCCATGTATTTTTTCCTTGCCAACCTCTCCTTGGTTGACATCTTCTTCTCATCTGTAACCATCCCTAAGATGCTGGCCAACCATCTCTTGGGCAGCAAATCCATCTCCTTTGGGGGATGCCTAACGCAGGTGTATTTCATGATAGCCTTGGCTAATGCAGACAGCTATACCTTGGCTGCAATGGCATATGATCGAGCTGTGGCCATCAGCTGCCCACTTCACTACACAACAATCATGAGTCTGCAGTCTTGTGTCCTGCTAGTTGTTGGGTCTTGGGTGATTGGAAATGCCAACGCTCTCCTCCACGCTCTCCTCACAGCTGGTCTGTCCTTCTGTGGAGATCAGGAAGTGGCCAATTTCTACTGTGACATTATGCCTCTGCTGAAGTTGTCCTGTTCTGACATCCACTTTAATGTGAAGATGATGTACCTAGGGGTTGGCATTTTCTCTGTGCCATTACTATGCATCATTGTCTCCTATGTTCAGGTCTTCTCCACAGTCTTCCAAGTTCCATCCACCAAGAATGTATTCAAAGCCTTCTCCACCTGTGGGTCCCACCTCACAGTTGTTTTTTTATATTATGGTACAACAATGGGCATGTATTTCCGCCCTCTGACCAGTTACAGCCCAAAAGATGCAGTGGTAACTGTGATGTACGTGGCAGTGACCCCAGCATTAAATCCTTTCATCTATAGTCTGAGAAATCAGGACATGAAGGCTGCCCTGTGGAAACTCTTCAGCAAGAGAATCTTCTCATAACCACTGTGAGATTATACATGGGATACTGCAATGACCAATTGGGATACACTTGGAAATCCAGCTCCAATATCATTGCCCTTCAAGAAGCTCCTTTTGTTCTTTTAAGCCAGAAATTCCTCTACCAGAAGTCTTGTAACGGATGTGATATTTTATTGAAATTATTACTTTGTACAAATTCCCGCTCTTTTTTTGACAGAGTGGCAGCCCAAGAATATAAGGTTCATGTTCCAGCTAGTAGAAAATTGCTAGCAGAGCAAAACTGAATATGTCTGTCTCAGCTTCCACCTCTACATGTTAGGAAAAATAATATCTGCCTGACTCTCTGACACAGGGTGTGTATATCAAAATGACTCATGCTTTGAAGGTTACAAATTACTATTCAAATGTAATTTTTACTGAACTTTTATGTCTAGCCACCCCTACTATATACTTGGGCTCTGGTGGCAGAAGCTGTGTTGACACATCACTTACTGTTTTAGTATCTTGATCATATTAAACATTGGTGGAAATCAATGGTGGAAAGCAGGAAAATGTATAAAAATAGTCTCTGAAATATAATCTTAATTGATTAAACATAATCTAAATGATTAAACATAATCAAACTACATATGATTTACTCAGGCACTATAGAGCTTGTATGTCTGTTAGGGTCAGTTAAGATCCATGCAGGAAACAGAAATCACACTTGGTATATTTATGCCAAGAAGATTTGATACAGAGAACTGGCTACACAGAGTATCCTGAAAGAGAGTAAGTAGTGAAAGGCAGGTGCTGATGCCACCTGCAGATTACTAACTGCATGAAGAAGACACCTGAGGCAGAACTAGGGCAATAAAAAAGGCAAATGTGTTGTTACCAAAACCAAGGCCCTCGAAGGAGGGGTGACCGCATATTTGATGCTCAGGTCTCTGAGCACAGCTGCCAAAGAGCCGGCACTTGGTCCACATCTGGTCCGCTAAGCCAAATTTTCCTTTCTGGGGATCTGAGACCTCAGCAGTAGTAGTGACTTTTTACATTTTTTTGGTTGGTGCAGTTTATATTAGCCTTTGCTATTGAGCATGGAAATACTAAGACGCACCCCAGACATCACTGTCATCATGAACTTCATCGCCTCTCACTATGTAGCAGCAACACAATGTCTTTGATAACTGGGGTCAGTCGCTCCAGCCAATAGAGAAATCCTTTTTTTCTGAGTGACCCACAGAGCCATGCTACAATTTGTTTAAATCTTAGCAACACAATATTAAGCTTAAACAATGTAAATCCCAAAAGATTATGAATGCTTTTTTATATGATTATGAACAACTAAAAATACAAAAAATGTGCTTTCCTGGAATATACATACATGCCATTAAAGCATAAAAACAAAAGCATAAAACATAAAGCATAAAAACAAAAGAAGATGATGAGCATTGGATCAGGATGAGAGAAAATTCAAGGGGAGAGACTAAGGGAACGGAAATAGGATAGCATATGGTTAGATTTCGGTTACTGCTAAAGTTGTAATTTTCAGGCTGGGTGATGGGCCATTGGGTATTCATGACAGTCTGATAGACAGATGGACGTATCGATAGGTAGACTGATTAAATAAAAGCTCTTCATGATGCAGTAATGAGAGGATGAGAGTTTGTCTTGAATCAGTGATTAGTGAGAGGGCAATAAGGAAGGGGTGGGTAGTGGTTAGACCAGGAGTGAAATTAGGCAGCCCTTAGAACAATCTTAGGATGAGACAGTGAAGACATAGATGAAGGATGAGCTAGAGAGGTAATATGGAAATAGAAAAAACAGGATATAGTATTTTTATGATAATAGTAAAGGTATGTCTTTAAGATTTTGAGGTTGAGCCACTAAAAAGAAAAAAAAATGGCTTTAGTGGAAATAGTGAACAAGAGTACTATGAAAAATTTAAGAAAAACTAAAATTGAGAGTAAGATGGCAGAGGAAGAAGTTGCAGACCTTCCCCTCACCCACAAATACATCAATTTAGAAACAATTCATGGATAAATTTCCTTTGTGAGAAATCCTAAAACTAATTGAAAGGCAAATGTTAAGCTAGACTTACCAAAGCCACTTAAGAGACTCAGAACTTCCTGCCAGCAGATTCCCTAACCAGGCACAGGGCCATATAATTAGGAAGAGACGCCCTAGTTCCCAGCTTCTGCCACTACAGGGAGGAAGTTGGTTTGTGTATCCAGGGCCCCAATGTGTCTGGAAGACTCCTTAGAGGACTGGTGTCTCTCTTTCTGGTCTTGGAGCTCTGATGGGACAATGTAGCCACCAGAAAAAGAATGAGAGGGTGGTGTGAGCTGGTAGATGCCATAGATTCCCCGCCCCGCAATTTGACACAGAATAAGTGGATGAAATGCAGCCCATGAAGACTGGGAGACGTGCCTGCTTTGTCTAATGCACAGAACACAGACACCAACACAGAGAGTCAAAAAAAGAGAGAAGAACCAGGCTAAAATGTACCAAAGAAAGGAGCAAGATAAATATCCAGAAACAAATTGCAATGAAATGGAGTAATGTGATTTACTTGATAGAGAACCAAAATTACAATCATAAAGATATCCACTCAGGAGAAGAGAACAGTGCATAAATAAAGCGATGATTTTAACAAACTGATAAAAAATATTTTAAAAGTGCCAAACAACAATCGTGTTGCTGAAAAACACAATACTTGAAATGAAAAATTTACCAGAAGGGTTCAACAGCAGACAAGATCAACTTAAGGGTCAGTGAATTCAAAGGCAGATCATTGGAAATAATCTAGTAAAGGGAGAAAAAAAAAGAATAGAAATGAGTGAAGAAAGCTTTATGGGATACCATCAAGCAGACAAATATTTATGTTATGGAGTCTCTGAAGGAAAAGAGGAGAAAAGACCAGAAAGCTTCTTCAAAGAAATAATGGCTGAAAACTTCCCAAATCTGCAGAAGGAAATGGATATTCATACTCAAGAAGCCAAAGTATACCAGAGAAGATGAACAAAAATTAAAAATCTACACTGAGAGACAATACAATCAACTGTCAAAATTCAAATACAAAGAGGCAATTTTGAAAGGAGTAACAAAGAAGCAACTTGTCATCCACAAGAGAAGTTTCATAAGACTATCAGTGAGTTTTTAGCAAAAATGAAGAGGAGATAAAGACTTTTCCAGACAAACATGAAATAAAAAACTTCATCACCACTATACCTGCATTACCAGAAACACTGAAAGGAGTTCTTCAAGTTAGAGCCAAATGTCAGTAAACCTCACCATAGCAAAAGAAAGTCCACTGGGTGTGGTGGCTTACAGCTGCAATCCCAGTGCTTTGGGAGGCTGAGGTGTGAGAATTGCTTGAGGCCAGGAATTTGAGATCAGTCTGGTCAACATAGTAAGACTCATTTATTTGTAAAAATAAATTTGTACAAAAAATTTTGTACAAGTTTGTAAAAATTTGTACCAAAAATTTGTAAGAAAAAAAATAGCCAGGCATGGTGTCATATACCTGTAGTCCTAGTTACTTAGGAGGCTGAGGCAGGAGAATTACTTGAGCCTAGGAGTTCGAGGCTACAGAGAGCTATGCTCATGCCACTGTACTACAGCTGGTGACAGACAGAGATCCTGGCTCTAAAAATTTTTTTTTTAAATTTATAAAACAAAAATCTTTTAGAAGAAAGAAAGAAACTTGTTGGTAAAGATAAATATGAAGACAAATATACATTACTGCATAACTATAATGGTGGTGGATAAATCACTTTGAAAACTAATATAAAAGTTAAAGGAGATAAGTATTAGAATATAAATAAAAATACATTAAAGCATATACAATATGAATATATGTGAAGTATAGAAACAATAACAAAGTGTGAGAGAGGAAAAAATTAAAGTGTAGAGGATTCATATGTGATTATCAGATTAAAATTCATGGCCAGATTCAGAAGATATATATAAGCCCCAAGAAAATCACACAGAAAAAAACCTACAGAAGTTTTACAAAAGAGAAAGGAATCCAAGTACATCACTAAACAAATCATGAAAACAAAAAGAAGAAAGTGTCAGAGAGATGTTGGTCAAAGGATACAAAATTTTAGTTAAAGAAAAGAAATAAGTTCAAGAGAGCTATTGTACAACATGATGACTATAGTCAATGATATGTTGTATTCTTGAAAAATCCCAACAAAGTAGATTTTAAGTGTTCTTACCACAAAAAAATATCTTTGTGATGTAATGTATATTTTCATTAGCTAGATTTAGCCATTCCACAATGTGTATATATATTTCAAAACATTATCTTATACACAATAAATACATACAATTTTGTCTGTCAATTTTTAAATTAAAAGGAAGCCAGTAAGAAAGGAAAAGACAGGCAGAAGTACTACAACTAATAGGAAAGAAAACGAACAATAGTAAGTCCTTGCTTACCAAAAGTTACTTTAAGCGTAAATGCATTAAAATCCCAGGTCAAAAAACACATAGTGTCCGAAAGGATTAGGAGAAAAAAAAAGAAAAAGAAGACCTACGTGCATTCTGTCTAGAAGAAACTCACTTTAGATTTAAGGACATATATAAGCTAAAGTAGAGACAGAAAAAATATAGTCTTTATATTGGATAAAACAGACTTTATGTCAAAACTATCACAGAAACAGAGAAGGATTTTATATAATGATAAAATGATCAATCCATCAGGAAAATATAATAATTTTAAATATATATGCACCCAGCATTGGAATACGCTAATATATAACATAAACAATGACAGAAGGGAGAAACAGGCAACAATACAATAATAGTCGGAGACTGTAATATCCCACTTTGATAATGAATAGGGAAACGAGACGGAAAATCAACAAGAAACAGTAGACTTGAATAACGCTATAGACCAAATGAACCATAAGACATATACAGAACTTTCCACCCAACCACAGCAAAATACACATCCCTCTCAAGCACATGTGAAACATTCACCAAGATAAATCACATGTTTGGTCACAAAAGAAGTCTTAACAACTTTAAGGAGATTAAAATTATCCTAAGTATTTTTACTAACCACAATGGAAACAAACTAGAAAGTAATCACAGAAAGAAAACGAAAATCCAAAATATGTGGAAATTTAACAACACACATTTGAACAACCAATAAGTCAAATAAAAAATAAAGAAGAAAACTGAAAATACCTTGAGACAAACGAAAATGAAAATACAACATATCTAAACTTATGGGAGGCAAGGAAAGCAGTACTTAGAGGAAAACTTATAGTTAAATGCTTAGGTTTTAAAAGATCTCTTTTTCTCCACAACCTTGCCAGCATCTGTTATTTTTTGACTTTTTATTAATAGCCATTCTAAGTGGTGTGAGATGGTATCTTATCGTGGTTTTGATTTGAATTTCTCTAATAGTTAGTGATGTTGAGGTTTTTTTCATGTTTGTTGGCTGCATGTATGTCTTCTGAGAAGTGTCTATTCATGTCCTTTGTCCACTTTCTATGAAGTTATTTTTTTTCTTGTCTGAGTTCCTTATAGATGTTGAATACTAGACCTTTGTTGGCTGTGTAGTTTTCCACATTTCTCTCCCATTCTGTAGGTTGTCTTAAACTTTGCTCCGTTGATAGTTCCTTTTGCTGTACAGAAACTCTTTCGTTTAATTAGATCCCATTTGTCAATTTTTGCTTTTGTTGCCATTGCTTTTGGGGCCTTTGTCATGAAATCTTTGCTCATGCCTATGTCTTGAATGGTATTGCCTAGGTTATCTTCCAGGGTTTTCTAGTTTTGGGTTTTGCATTTAAGTCTTTAATCCATCTTGAGCTAATATTTGTATATGGTGTAAAAATGGAAAGAAAATTCTCAATAACCTTCTTATACCACAGGCTTTCTCCTTATCAGACCAGCAGGGATAGTGTCGGACATGCTGCAGATGAAAAAGGCATTTGTGGATCAACCTTTAACGTTTACCATTCATCACAGGAATATTTTGTTTTATTGTACTTCACTTTATTGCTCTTCACATATATTGTGTTTTTGGTTTTTGGTTTCTGTTTTCTAACAAATTGAAGGTTTGTGGCAACCCTGCATCTAGCAAGAATATCAGTGCCATTTTTCCAGTCACATGTGCTCACTTCACGTCTCTGTATCACATTTTGGTAATTATCACAATATCGCATATTTTTTATTGCTGTTGTATCTGTTATGATGATCTGTGATCTGACTATTGTAATTGTTTTGTCATGCCACAAATCATGCCCATATAAGAAGGCAAACTTAATAAATGTTGTGTGTGTGTGCTGACTGCTAAAAAAAACAATGTGTAAGAAAGGGGTTGGTGGGTGTGTGAATTCGCTCAACCATTGCGGAAGACAGTGTGATGATTTCTCAAACACCTAAAGTCAGAAATACCATTCGACCCAGCAATCCCCATGACTGGGCATATAACCAAAGAAATATAAATCGTTCAATTATAGAGACACATGCATGCATATGTTAATTGCAGCACCATTCACAATAGCAAAGATGTGGAATCAACCCAAATGCCCATCAGTGATAGACTGGATAAAGAAAATGCAGTAACATATACATCATGGAATACTATGCAGCCATAAAAATAACAAAATTATGTCCTTTGCAGGGACATGGTTGGAGCTTGGAGGTCATTATCCTTAGCAAACTAATGCAATAACAGAAAACCAAATACTGCATATTCTCACTTATAAGTGGGAGCTAAATGATGAGAACATATGAACACATGGAGGGGAACAACAGACACTGGGGCCCATCAGAGGGCGAAGGATGGGAAGAGGGAGAAAATCAGGAAAAATAACTAATGGATACTAGGCTTAATACCTGGGTGATGAAATAATTGGTACAACAAACCCCCATGACACAAGTTTACCTATGTAACAAACCTGCACATCCTGCACATGTACCCCTGAACTTAAAAGTAAAAAAAAAAAAAAAAACCACCATGGCACACATATACCTATGTAAGAAACCTGCATATTTGGCACATGTATCCCATTTTTTTAGAAGAAATAAAGGGAAAAACCCATCACTTTCTTCATAGTTCTATGCCATTGTGCAATTTTGGCCCCAATAGGTACCCAGTAAACAAAACATGGAATCGGTAAGAAGTTCTGAGAAGAACACAAGGGGCAAGGTGTGATGACTAAGAAGAAAGCATCTATCTGGAACGTCATCTTATCTGTGCCTGAGAGCCCATGTCCAGGAAACCGAAATGTGGTCTCAATAGAGGGCAGGTAACGGCACAGCAAACAGGAAGGTGCAGGCAGAAACACGTCAGCGGGAAAATGCGATTCTGCAAATGTTTCAGGCTCTACTATGTGCATAATCTGATAGATTTCATAGAGTTGTACAATGCAACAATTACATGACCAGCAGTCATGTCATACAGGCAGTATTATAGCTAGATGGAGCTTGGAGGCCATTATCCTTACATGATGACTTGGATAATGACTACTAGATGACTAGTAGTTATGACTAGTAGTCATGTAATACAGACAGTATTATAGGTAGTAAGGGTAGTAGTATAGGAGTAGCAAAGCATAGAGGAAGTAATAACAGTTAACATTTACTAAGTGCTAACTATATGCCAGGCTCTGTTTTAAGAGCTTTCAGATATTCATTTATTGGATCCTTATAGCAACTTAATGAAGGCATTGTTGTTGCTATTGTTGTTATTCCATTTTAGATATGAGTAAATAATTAAATACATAAATATCTGAGGTCAGTTACAGTTAGTTAGTGGCAGAGCCGGAATTCAAACCCACCATCTTCTCAGGGTCCTCTACAGAAAGGTAGTAAACTCTGTACCACCAGAGATGCTAAGTCATAGGATAATGACCATAAATCAGGGCTACTATAAGGGTGACACATATGTGAAGTGGACTAGATAACCCTAGGCCCTTTCCACTCTACAAATCAACAATGACAACAAAAAAAGGAGGCCTACTAGCTGCATGCTAAAGACAAGTATAACTTCCACTCTAACCTTCCTTGAGATAAGTTCTAGAGAAAAGATGAAGTGTAACTCTCCTTTGCACTCTGAACACCAGACAGGCTCCAGTGTAGACTGGAAGAAAGACTAGGAGCTTAATTTCACCATAATCCTTATTGCTCCCAAGGGGCACTTCTGCATTTGTGCAAAGGAGACGGGGGTCACCTTCCAGCAGCGAGGTTGGAATAGCTCACCCCAGGGCTTGGACCTTGGAGACACGCTCTCTGGAAAGCTTCCAGTCCATCCTTCCTCCTGGAAATGATGACTCTTGTGAGCCACTGTGCCCCTTTGGGACACAGTCGAAGGAGTATGTAAATAAGCCTCAACAATTACTCTCTGTCTTGAATGAAGTCCCAGAGGAATCACCTTTCCAGAGACTTGGTAACCTGGTGACTGATGCACAGTTTTCTCTCTGCTATGACATGCCCTGCTTCCGGGAGGACTCAACTCCGTGTCCTCAAACTCATCCAGGGCAGCTCCTTTTGTCCCTTCTGCTCCCCTTTTCGGAAACTGGGGGCTCCTCCTTCTAAACCATCCCCTTCCTGTGTCCTCCACCTCAGGAACAGAGGACCAGGAGCCTGTGCCCCATCCTACCACTGCTTCTCCAGCGTGGAGGCCCTCAAAAGGGATGACAGCAAGTGCTAGACCAGCTGACTGCAAACTTCCTTTTTGTGGAAGAGAAGTGAAGGCCACAGGGCTAGGATCCTTTTTAAAAGCATCTGAACTGACTCCACAGGTAGGGACTTAAACATTGGAAGAGAGTCTACGACAGCAACATTAAAGGGTAGATAGCCAGCAACTGTGGGCTCCTTACCCAAGAGGTAAGTAGAATTATGATATGTCATTTTATCAAACATAAAAACATGGTAAATTGAATTGCCCAAAGTCACACACAGAGATAGCGGCAAAATTAGAACCCAAATCTTGGCCTGACTCCAGTATTCAAGTTCTCAAGATCAGATGGACAAAAGAGAGAGAGCGGGAGAGAGCGACAGAGAGAGAGTGACAGAGAGAGAGCGGGAGAGAGCGAGAGAGAGAGAGAGAGAGAGAGAGAGGGGGCGGGGGAGGAGAGAGAGCAAGCAAACACCTGCAAAAAGAGCATTGTCTTAGAGACCTACAAAACATCTTGATGCCTGCTAATGGGCCCCTTAGAAAACATGGTATTTTGTTGCCAAAGCACTGATGAGCTGAACCATCATGGAAGTCTCAAAGTACTAAGAGATGTATCTTGGTGGTCCATCATGCTACCAGATGACAAAGGGAAACACTTGCCTCCTCTGTCCCTGCATAACTATTCTCAGTACCATCCCATTCATATGACTCGTATCTCAGAGGATGACGCTTTCCAGGAAAGTGGGTATTAGTGGCACCACAATGTTCAAGACTCTGACTTCATTCCAGCGAACTCAAGGCTCTAGCTGCGTCTCTAGCACGCATGTTGATGCACCTTCTGGCTTCTGTTCTTGGTGGTAGAAGGGTCTTTTCAACTCTCTCTCCCAGTCTGATATACAGCCCCTGGGTCCCTCTTCCCGTATTAATTAAACCTGCATTTATTCTCAACCTCTTTACAAGGGGCATTCTATCTCCTGCCTTCAATGAAACATGAACTGGAGCCACCCAGCTCCATGGCTAGGCCCTCTGGACCAAATCATCATGGAACATGTGAAATTATTTATATTATTTATTAAAAATTTTGTGGGTACCTAGTACAATTCAATTTACCGTATCTTTATGAGGTACATGAGATGGTTTGATACAGGCATGCCATGTGAAATAAACACATCATGGAGATCCACAAAACTAATTTTTAAAAAATTAGCTGGGATTGGTGGCATACACCTGTAGTCCCACTTGAGAGGCTGATTTAGGAGGATCCCTTCATGCCAGGAGTTCAAGGCTGCAGTCAGCCATGATCATACCACTGCACTCCAGCCTGGGCAACAGAGTGAGACCTTGTCTCTAAATAAATAAATATTACAGATACACTTGAAGTTCTCTTTGTTCCCATCCAAAATCTTATTTTTCTACTCTTCACTTTAGAAATAACCACCATTCTATTGTTGATAGTCTATTCCTATTCAGAATTCATACTTTTACCACATACAAACGTATTATTTTATGTGTTAAAATTTATGTATATTTTGTGACATGCCATGTGTCTTCCAGCCACTTGCATTTTATAATCACGTTGCTTTTCTTCACTAATTTACCCCATGAATTTATTCATTTTAACTCCTGTATAGGATTCATTAATAAGAAAATAGCCACCCACTTGTAATCCCAGCTACTCAGGAGGCTGAGGCAGGAGAATCACTTGAACCTGGGAGGCAGTGGTTGCAGTGAGCCGAGATCATGCCACTGTACTCCAGCCTGGGCAACAGAGCGAGACTCCATCTCAAAACAAACAAACAAACAAAAAACCAAAAAATAGCACAATTTACTTATCCATGCCTCGGTGGGTAGACCACTGCTGTTTCCTATATGACAATGCACATGTGCCCATCTGTTTCCTTTTCCTTTTTTTTTTTTCTGAGATGGCATCTCACACTGTTGCCCAGGCTGGTCTTGAACTCTTGGACTCAAGCAATTCTCCCACGTCAGCCTCCCGAGTGGCTGAAATTATCTTGCACCTGTCTTCTTCCACCTGTGTGCTACAGTTTCTCTAGAGGCTAAGCAGAAAGCAGAATTGCTGGGTCAGAGATGCATGAATTTCAACTTTCCTGGATATGGGCTAATGGCTTTCTAAATGTAATATAATACTAATGTATTCATTTTTCCCAACACTTGGAATTGTTAGAGTTTTTTACTTTATACACTCTAAGATTAAATATGTTAAGTTTATTTTTAATTTAATTAAAGGTCTTTTGCTGATTGGGTCATGCCAGTTTCCTATGACTCACCTATTCAAGTCTTTGGACCACTATCTTCTGCCTTCTTGTTGGTCCTTTTCTTTCTTTCCTTTTTTTTTTTTTCTTTTGGAGACAGAGTCTTACTCCGTGACCCAGGCTGGAGTGAAGTGGTGTGATCTTGGCTCACTGTAATCTCCGCCTCCTGGGTTCAAGCCATTCTCGTGCCTCAGCCTCCTGAGTAGCTGGGATTATAGGTGCCTGCCACCATGCCTGGCTAATTTTTGTATTTTCAGGAGAGATGGGGTTTCACCATGTTGACCAGGCTGGTCTTGAACTCCTGACCTCAGATGATCCACCTGCCTTAGCCTCCCAAAGTGCTGAGATTACAGGCGTGAGCCACCGTGCGCAGCCTGTTGGTCCTTTTCTTATGAGTTTGTAGGAAATCAATTCCTATGTTGATAGCATACACAAATTTTCCCTTATTTTCCACTAAATTTTTTGACATTTTGCTTTTCACAATTAATCCTTTAGGAATTATTTTTCTGTATTACTTCGCATATATAGATAACCAATTGTGCAATAACTCTGGGCTAAAGAGTCAGTTCATCCATTCCCCACCTGTTTCTAATCCACCCTCTGAGAAACCTCATGCCATACACCACCCTCTGAGAAACGCTTCATCTGCGTCTGGCCTCCCTAGTCCATTAGACCAAATACTGATTTTCTCTGTCAGCCTCTAAGTCAGGTTTACTCCAGTGACTGAATTATCACAGTAAACCTTTTTTATACCTAATGAGACAATTTCTTCTTCCTCATTTTCTTTCCTCAAATTGTCTTCTCTCTCCTCTTTATTCTCCTAAATTTTTCTTTTGAGTCAGAATTTTGCTCTTTCCCCCAGGCTGGAGTGCAGTGGCGCAATATCAGCTCACTGCAGCCTCCACCCCTGGGTTTCAAGTGATTCTAAAGCCTCAGCCTCCCAAGTAGCTGGCATTACAGGCGTGTACCACCACACCTGGCTAATTTTTGTATTTTTAATAGAGACGGGGTTTTGCCATGTTGGCCAGGCTGGTCTCGAATGCCTGACCTCAGGTGATCCACCCACCTCAGCCTTCCACAGTGCTGGGATTACAGATGTGAGCCACCGCACCTGGCCTCCTACAAGAATTTTTGGATCAGTTTGCTAAACTCATGTTTAAAAGAAATTTGTATTTGGTTTGGCGTTGCATTAAATTTAGATTAATTGGAAGAAGATTAACATTTTTACAACATTGAGGCTTCCATTAACATAATTTACCTCACCACCTTTTAAATATTCTTTTTTTGTTCTTCACTAAATTTTATTAATTTTAAAAATCAATTTTGGATCTCTTATTAGAATTATTTCTAGATTCCTTAAAATTTTCTATGGCTATTTTTTTAAAATAAATCTTTGTTAAAATTATATTTTCTTGCACTAGGAAAAGGGTCTCTGGGAAAAAATGAATTGCATTTTCTAATTTAGTGTTTCTTAAGTACAATAAATTATTTTAAGTACAAGTACTGAGTTTTGAAATATTTGTTTATAACAAACTCACCGAAATATCTTATCTAGAGATTCCCTTAGGTTTTCTTTGTAGACAATCATATTTGCTGTTAATTCTTATCTTTTTGTTCTTTTATTTCCAATTCTTATATGGCAAAATTCTTTCTAGTGCTCTTTTCACAAATAGGGTTTTTTTAATGTCTCAAATTAATCTCCCTACTTTGTGTGGATATGTGGTCACATCTGTATCAAGTGGCGTAAACACCTTATACCCAGCTCATAAGAACTACCTAATGTCTGAATGGAGACCCCCAAGGGGCCACCATAGCATCGCTATGGCTCATGTTTCTTGTTCTGAGTTTTATTTTTGTTTCTCATACTAAAATATTCCTATTTCTTTCTTTCAGGTATGGTTATGTGTTTTGGGTTTTTTTTCTTTACTTTGATATTTTTATATAACTTCAATGTATTTTAACAGGAATGAGAACTGTCAACATCAGCTTAGTCTGCCATGATGCCAGGAGCTCCACCTCTGAACTCACATTTCCATACCATATGAGCTAATCATGCTCTCTGGGCTCTCCAGATTAACTGACCCATTTGAAACCTGCAATATTATGACTCTGTTTGAAGAAGGGGGAGGGCATCTCAAGAGAGAAAATCAAACTTCTCTAGGGACAGATATGAGAAAGTACATCATAATTATGGAACGGACTCCTTGTCTGGGGTAATAGCCGAGGTTCGTTGTCTCATGGCTCAAGGACATGGACACACAGAGTGAGGTTAAAAGTGGACGTTTAACAGATGACAGAAAGAGAATAGCTCTCTGCTGGAGAGAGGGGTCCTGGAGAAATGAATGGGCTGCAGGATCTGCAGTGAAATGCATGGGAGTTTTAGATGGCTGGTGAGGAGGCAGAGTCTGATTTACATGGGGCAGGAAAGACTGGCTGGACCAGGTGTTCCATTTGCATAGGGTGTGCAAAACTGGTTAGGACCAGAAGTGCCATTTGCAATAGGGCATGAATTTCTGGTAGCCCTCACCCTAATCTTTAATTATGCAGGTAGGTTCTCTGTCTGGCCTGCACCAGGTAGGTTCTCTGTCTGGCCTGCACCATGTTGCCCAGTGCCTTATTTTGTGATAACCAAAAAAAAAAAAAAAAAAAAAAAAAAAGAAGGAAGATGGAGCCTACATGTTGGCTACGTCTGGCCCCCAGGTAGCCCTTTTCTACTGGCACAGCTGCTAGCCTTCTCCTGTGCAGGCTTCCAGCTTCCTTATCTATGTTTGCAGCTCGATTTCTCAGGCTGCCCTGTTAGAAAAAAAAAATTGGGGCTGCTTTTTGTTAAAAGAGAAGTTCTGCCAAAGACTCTTTTACTCTATCGGCCTAAATAATTTCTTTCTACCTCCTGAATCAATAGAAATCATAAAGATAATTAGACCTACATCCCTCATGCCTAGCATATTACTCAAACATGTGCGATGAGAGATGTTGAGAAGTGAGGATTGAATTAATTATAGATTCAATAAATTTTTTGAATCAAGACCTCTTTAGAAAAATTAGTAAATGCCATATGATAACCTGGACTGCTGTCACAAGTTGATTGCAAAATGTAAAATGGCTTAAACAAAGTAAAGGTTTATTTCTCTCCTACATCACAGTTACAATAAATGTCTTTGGCGGTGAGAGGTTCTCCTGAATGTGGAGTACTAGGGATACAGGTTCATTCCACCATATGTTGCCATCATCCTGTTCAGCCTCCTCTCCATTTGCATCCAATTGGCACGAGGGTAAGAAGGTGTAGAGCAGCCCAGAACTGGGACATAGATGTGGAATGGCTAGAATTCAGTCACATGAGCACACCTCACTGCAAGGGAGTCTGGGAAATGTAGTCTAATTGAATGTCCAGGAAGAAGAGAACAACATGGATTTGACTAAGCAGCTGAGAGTTGCTGCTATATAATTTAAGCCTTAGAGTACAAGACGGATCAAAGAGGAGGGAACATAGAGTCAAGCAGTTAAGTTAGCATTACAATAATTCAGGTAGAAAACAATGATGGAGTTAAGCACTGGGGCATTCAGTAGAAAGGCCGAGTTATGTAATAATTATTTTAAATAAAGAATCAACAAGATTCGATGTAGAGGTGAGAGATAAACTGAGTGATTAAGCTTGTGAGTGTCCCACATGTGGGGAATGCAAGAAATATACCTGGATTTGACTCAAGAAATTTTAAGAGAAAACTTACTGATACATATAATAGAAAATATTCAGCTGGGCATGGTGGCTCACACCTGTAATCCCAGCACTTTGGGAGGCCAAGATGGGCAGATCACCTCAAGTCAGGAGTTTGAGACCAGCATGGCCAATATGGTGAAACCCCTGTCTCTACTAAAAATATAAAAAAATCTAGCTAGGCATAGTGGTGAATGCCTATAATCCCAGCTACTTGGGAGGCTGAGGCAGGAGAATCACTTGAACTTGGGAGGCAGAGGTTGCAGTGAGCCAAGATCATACCACAGCACTCCAGCCTAGGTGACTCTGTCTTGAAAAAAAAAAAGTAAAAAAAGGAAATATTCCGTAATAATCTATTTGAAGGTGGTAAAATAAACAAGATGTGGTTTTCCTTCTCCCAAAATCTTGCCCTCATCTTAGGTTGGATGTGCAGTGTATGCAGTTAGGTCATGTTGGCGGATGACTGAAGTGGAAAAATGGAGGGAAAAGTTCACACCTACAGATACAGAGCTGACAGCTTACTAAGCAATGGTTGAAGCCACTAAGGAGTTGCATGAATCACCCAGAGAAATAATTAAGAACAGAAAGAGAAGACTGCAAAGAAAGACATTGTGATGGTATATATTTGAGGGCTTGCCAAAGAGATAAAAACCTATTTTTTTTCCTTATTTTTTTTAAAGGAAATGAAAATTTACTTTGAAAATGAGACACCTGGGAAGAAAATTCTCCAGACTGCTTTAGTAGTACCTAAATGCAGTGGTCCCTGTGATTTATGATCTTCCAGTGCCAGTGTAGATACCCGTTACCTCCTGGGCTCTGGGATTCCTCTGAGTTTTTTAAATGAAAAAATTCCTAATTTCTGGGCTGGCCCTTCCACCAACAGACCCTTTGCACTGGAGTAGTTTGTCAAAGACTTCAAAATGCTGTCCTTTCCTTATCATGTGTAATAAAATTAGTGTGTCATTTTGGCTTCTCCATTAAGTTGTAATGTTTTTGAGAACTGAGACCATGTCTTGAATAGATGAATAAACTGTATTTGTCACATATTTATGACTTCTTCATGAGGTCTGGCAAAGTGACTAGACCATGGGATATGACACTTAAATATTTGTTATAGGATTAATTTCTAGGTGTTTAATGGTGGTGCTTGGAACAGGAAGGATGGGCATTTTTGATTTAGAGACCGCTCACTTTTTGGACATTGCTGTCAAGGAGTGAAAGACAATTAGTCCTATTGACCTATAGGGATTCCCCCCCCCCCCCCAAATATTGGATATCTCTATAATTTAATAAACTCAGGTGTATAGACAGCTGCATCACTTAAGTCAGAAGTGATGGAGGATTATCACTAAACACAGTAACTATGCTAATATAATAACATTCCTTTTCTCTTTCATGCTGAAGAAGCCATGAGGGAAAATAACCAGTCCTGTACACTTGAATTCATCCTTCTGGGAGTTACTGGTCAGCAGGAACAGGAAGATTTCTTCTTTATCCTCTTCCTGTTCATTTACCCCACCACATTGATTGGAAACCTGCTCATCATCCTAGCCATTTGCTCTGATGCTCGCCTTCACAACCCCATGTATTTTTTCCTTGCCAATCTCTCCTTGGTTGACATCTTCTTCTCATCTGTAACCATCCCTAAGATGCTAGCCAACCATCTCTTGGGCAGCAAATCCATCTATTTTGGGGGATGCCTAATGCAGATGTATTTCATGATAGCCTTGGGGAACACAGACAGCTATATTTTGGCTGCAATGGCATATGATTGAGCTGTGGCCATCAGCCGCCCACTTCACTACACAACCATTATGAGTCCACAGTCTTGTGTCCTGCTAGTTGTTGGGTCTTGGGTGATTGGAAATGCCAACGCTCTCCTTCACACTCTCCTCACAGCTAGTTTGTCCTTCTGTGGAAACCAGGAAGTGGCCAATTTCTACTGTGACATTACCCCCTTGCTAAAGCTGTCCTGTTCTGACATCCATTTTAATGTGAAGATGATGTACTTAGGGGTTGGTGTTTTCTCTGTGCCATTACTATGCATCGTCATCTCCTATATTCGAGTCTTCTCCACGGTCTTCCGGGTTCCTTCCACCAAGGGCGTGGTCAAGGCCTTCTCCACCTGTGGTTCCCACCTCACAGTTGTCTGTTTGTATTATGGTACGGTCATGGGCATGTATTTCCGCCCTTTGAGCAATTACAGCCCAAAAGATGCTGTGATAACTATAATGTACACGGCAGTGACCCCAATGTTAAATCCTTTCATCTACAGTCTGAGAAATCGGGACATGAAGGCTGCCCTGTGGAAAGTCTTCAGCAAGAGAATATCCTCAAAACCAATGTGAGGGCATCACTGATACTGTAGTCACCAATTATGGTATATTGGAAATCCAGCTCCGATGTCATCCTCCTACAAGAATCAGTCTTTGTTCTTTCCAGCCTGAAATTCATTTTCTCAGAAATTTTACAACATTTTAATGAGCCATCTTATTGAAATTATCACTTTCAACTAATTGCTGCTCTTTTTGGCAGAGTGGCAGTAGAGTAATATTGGGTGTGAATCCTGACTAGCAGAGTCAAGTTGGGAAGGTCTGAGCCTCAGCTTTTGCATCTACATGTTAGGAATAATCATAAGTGCCCTACATGGGTCACATGGTGTGTTGACTACAATAGCTCCTGCTTTTAATATTGTAAATCACTATTCATGTGTCCACTTTTATTTGACTATTAAGTTTAATCACCCTTATTAGGCTTGCAAGCCTCTGAGGGTAGGAGTTGTCTTTACACATCACTGTACCTTCGCAGTCTCGGTCATATAAAGTGCATCCAATAAATACTGGTGGAAGTGGAATGAATGAAGGAGATATTAGTTTCTGAAATGTAATTTTATAATTAGAGATAATCAAACCAGACATTGTTTTTTCATTCTTAAAACATTTCAAGAAACTGACCTGGGGAAATATTTTTGTGCTTACTTCATAGTTTAGACTAGACTATATCTAAAGATAACACAACTCATCCTAAAATCTTACTAAAATGACAGTCATTAATAAAAATAATAATAAAATAAAAACAAAAGCAAAAGAAAGAATGACCACAGGATTCAGGATGAGAGAAAATTCAAGAGGGGAGATGGGGGAATAGAACTAGGGTTATCACATAGTTAGATATAGGTTATTACTACAGTCCTAATATTCAGATTAAGTGGTGAGTCCAGGGGTGTTTTGAAATTGTGATAGAGAGTTATATAGATACACAGATAAAAGCTCTGAATGAAACCATAAAAAGAACTTCTCTTTAATCAAGAATGGATAGATAAGAGAGCAGTAAGGGAGGAGGGAAGTGTGATGAGACCAGGAGTTTAATTAAATTAGACATCGCTTAAAGCAATTTGGGGAAGAGACAGTGAAGATACAAAATGAATACAAGACTAATTTTGCTGTTACGGATAAACTCAGTAAGGTCAAATGGAATGAGATGTTTATTGTCCATAGTGAAATAGTAAGTACCAAAGAGGATAGATGCTATATAAGAAGGTATCCTTCTTTGCATCTACCATCTAGATGCAAAGGTAATGTAGAAATAGAAGCAATAGAGTGAATTATTACAATAACAATAAAGAAGAAGATGTCTACAAGATTTTGAGTTTGTGTCTAAAGGGAAAAGGATGCCCTTAATGACAGTAGTGAATAAAAGAACAATTTAAGAAAAAAATAGTTCCATTTTGGGTGTGTTTTTAGTGTTCCTGTGACTCTTGCAGAGGTATTGAATTAAATAGTAGAATGAAGATGTAATGCTTTGGAAAAAAATTAACAAAACATGGATCAGAGGGGAGCTGGTAAGTAAAGTTTTCAACAAAGAGGCCTGCAGAATGAATAAATTTCAAGAAAGCAAGTCATGATGGAGAATGAGGATTCTAGTTGGGGAAGGAAAAGTATTGTACAGTCAAGACTTGATGTCCCTCCAAGTCAAACTATATGTCTCCCTCCCTTTTATAACAGTCAAGGGACATAGCACAGTGTATTATCGTGCACTATTGACTGAGCACTCACGTATTTGTTTTTGAAAAAAATGAAACAAGGAAGAAAGTGCTGCAAAAAAGTTAAAATGTAGGTTCGAGAAAGTAGCCATTTCATTAAATATGAAATGTACATATGCATGTGGGTGTGTGCATTTAGTATATCATATATATTATTGTCTCTTTCAATTTTCAAAACAGTCTTGTGGCACAGATGGCAATAGCCCTCCTTCCAGATGAAGACATCACATCTCTAAAAGATGAAGTGACTTAGTCCATGTATTTCAATTAGAAAAATGCAGATCTTGTATTTGTGCCTAGTTTTCCTCATGCTGAATGCTCTTCCTCTGACTCCACAGCTGGCCTATAGAGGGAATATAGAATAATAAGGACAGATACTCAACTAAGTCAGGATGTGTGCACCAGCAGGAAACACGGATAGAACTTTAACAAGCAGAGAGGACTCTCCAGCCACGGTAATAGTGCTTTCTATAATTCCTTTTATAAGTCCTTTCATAATTCCTATTGAATAAAGTTATTCCCCTTTATCTTATGTTTTCATTTGTTGCTGTAGGATTTCAATATACATACTTAGCTTCTCACAGGCCATTTACAGTTAATGTCATACCACGTCATGTAAAATGTAGAAGCTCTGTATTTGTATAATTTCATTTACTGCTCCAACTATTTTGCTACAGATGCTATATATATATAACATTTACCAACATTACAAAGTAACCAAATCGATGTCATAAATTTTCTTTATTTTTTACATTTAAAAAAATTTTCTGGGTCCATTAGCAGGTGTGTATATTTATGGGGTACATGAGATATTTTGATACAGGCATACAATGTGTAATAATCACATCAGGGTAAGCGGTGTATCCATCACCTCAAATATTTATCCTCTGTGTTACAAACAATCCAGTTATACTCCTATTTTTTAATGTACAATTGAATTATTCTTGACTACAGTGATGCTATTGTGCTATCAAATACTAGATCTTATTCATTCTTTAGAACTGCTTTTTATAACTATTAACTATCCCCGCTTCCCCCAACACCACTCCCACTAACCTTCCTAGCCTTTGTTAACCAACCTTCTACTCTAGCTCCATGAGTTCAATTTTTAGCTTTAATTTCAACTTTGATTTTAGCTTCAGTTTTAACTTTTAGCTTCTACAGATAGTGAGAACATGTGAACTTTGTCTTTCTGTGCCTGGCTTATTTCACTTAACATAATGACTTCTAGTTCTATCTGTGTTGTTGCAAATGGCAGGATCTCATTCTTTTAATGGCTGAATAACATTCTACTGTGCATATGTACCACTGTAGTTCAGTCAGGGTGGTGGGAAAAATTTTAGAAAATGTTAACCTTCTTTGAAGGCCAGAGGTTTTGTAGAAGCCTTGGGAAAGAGGTTATGGCTGAAGGCAGCCTAACCCCCTTACCTTGACCTAATAGCTAGGGGTAGATACAAAGCAATGCAGAGGAGTTTATCTAAATAGCTTGTTTAGTCATGTGGTCCTAAGACCAATTTTCGATCTTTCACAGGGCCCATGATCGCGCTCTACTCAGGCGGTCAGCAATGCTTATTACCCTCTAATTGTGTTGACTTGAGACCTTTGTCGTTTAATCTGTACTAAATAAATGCAAAGGCCGCTGGCTTATGGAGTTCGCTGCTGACTCTGGTAGAGGACCCCGGGCCAGGCTGACAGGCAAGCCTGTGTCAATGTACGTTTTTCAGCCGTCGCTTGGTCAGGGTCTGCAGGTCAGACCCAGCAGTTGGTGCCCTGTGTGAGGAACACTGCAACAGATTGCAGATTGTGATGGAACCCTCAAAAATGAAGGTGAGGAGATCCCATGCCAAGATGGCCGAATAGGAACACTCCGGAGTGCAGTTCCCAGTGAGAGTGATGCAGAAGGCAAGTGATCTCCACATTTCCAACTGAGGTACCAGGTTCATCTCAATGGGACTGGCTGGACAGTGGGTGTAGCCCAATGAGGGCAAACTGAGGCAGGGTGGGGTGCTGCCTCACCTGGGAAGTGAAGCGGCTGGACGACCCCCCTTCTACCCAACTGAGGCCATTGGGGACTTTTCTAGCCACTTCCGTGCTCCAGTTGGGATGCTGGTCTTCTCCCATGGTCTTTGCAGCCCACAGACAAGAAGATTCCCACCGGCTGACAGGCACTGTGGGTTTCCAGTGCAAATCTGGGTGGGTGATTCAGACAGCAGCACGGATTTCCAGCACAAATCTGAGCGGCCTTTTTGGATGGCACCTGGAGTGCCTATGAGACAGAGCTGCACATACCCCTGAGAGAAAGGGGGCTGAAAGTGGGGAGCCAGGTGATCTGGCTTGGCGGGTCCTACCCCTACAGAGACCAGCAAACTGAATCCCACTGCCTTGGGATTTTCGCAGCCAGCACAGCAGTTTGAGCTACACCTGGGACTGTTGAGCTTGGTGGGGGGAAGAGCGTTCGCCATTACAAGGCAGTCTGCCATTACTGAGGCAGTCTGCCATTACCGAGGCAGCCCACCATTACTGCAGCAGTCTGCCACTAATGAGGCAGTTCTAAACTTACCTGTGTAAACAAAAGCACAAGCAAGTTCACACAGCAGCTGGGCGGAGCCCACAGCAGTTCAGCAATGCCTCTGCAGGCAGACTGTGACTACACTCCCTCCTAGCTGGGCAGGGCATCTCTGAAAAAAGGCAACAGCCTGTCAAGGACTTATAAATGAAGCCCCACCTTCCCAGGACAGAGCACCTGGGAAAAGGCTCAGTTGTGAGTTCCACTGCAGCAGAATTAAACATCCCTGCCCAACAGCTCTGAAGGGACCAACAGAGCTCTCAGCACAGCACTTGAGCTCTGATAAGGGACAGACTGCTTCCTCAAGCAGCTTCCTGACCTTTGTGTATCCAAAGAGACACCTCACAAAGGAGAGCTGAGGCTGACATCTGGCTGGTACCCTTCTTGGACGAAGCTACCAGAGGAATGAACAGGCAGCAATCCTTCTGTTCTGCAGCCCCCATGGGTGATTCCCAGGCAAGCAGCATCTGGAGTGGACCTCCAGCAATCCTGCAGCAGAGGGGCCTGTTAGAAGGAAAACTAAAACACAGAAAGAAATAGCTTCAACATCAACAGAAAGGATGTTCACTCCATCTGAAAGTCACAAACTTCAAAGACCAAAGGTAGATAAATCCAAGATGGGAAGAAACCTGTGCAAAAAGGATGAAATCACCAAAAACCAGAATGCCTCTTCTCCAAGGGCATATAACCCCTTACTAGCAAGGGAACAAAATAGGATGGAGAATGAATTTGACCAATTGACAGAAGCAGGCTTCAGACTGTGGGTAATAACAAACTTCTCTGAGCTAAAGGAACATGTTCTAACCCAATGCAAAGAAACTACGAACCTTGAAGAAAGATTAGATGAAATGCTAACTAGAATAAACAGCTTAGAGAAGAACATAAATGACTTGATGAAGCTGAAAAACACAGCATGAGAACTTTGTGAAGCATATACAAGTTTCAGTAGCCAAATTGATCAAGCAGAAGAAAGGATATCAGAGATAGAAGATCAACTCAATTAAATAAATAGAGAAGACAAGATTAGAGAAAAAAAAAAGAGTGAAAAGAAACTCAAAAAAGCCTCCAAGAAATATGGGGTTATGTGAAAAGACCAAATCTATGTTTGATTTGTGTACCTGAAAGTGATGGGGAGAATAAAACCAAGTTGGAAAACACCCTTCAGGATATTATCCAGGAGAACTTCCCCAACCTAGCAAGGCAGGCCAACATTCAAATTCAGGAAATACAGAGAACATCACAAAGATATTCCTTGAGAAGAGCAACCCCAAAGCAAATAATCAGATTCACCACGGTTGAAGTGAAGGAAAAAGTGCTAAGGGCAGCCAGACAGAAAGGTGGGGTTACCCACAAAGGGAAGCCCATCAGACTTACAGAGGATCTCTCGGCAGAAACCCTACAAGCCAGAAAAGAGTGGGGGCCAATATTCAACATTCTTTAAAAAAAGAATTTTCAACCCAGAATTTTATATCCAGCTGAACAAAGCTTTGTAAGTGAAGGAGTACTAAAATCCTTTACGAACAAGCAATTGCTGAGAGATTTTGTCACCACCAGGCCTGCCTTACAAGAGCTCCTGAAGAAGCACTAAACATAGAAAGAAACAACCTGTACCAGCCACTGCAAAAATGTACCAAATGGGAAAGACCATTGACACAATGAAGAAACTGCATCAACTAATGGGCAAAACAACCAGCTAGCATTATAATGGCAGGATGAAATTCACACATAACAATATTAGCCTTAAATGTAAATGGCCTAAGTGCCCCAAGCAAAAGACCCAGACTGGAAAATTAGATAAAAAGTCAAGACCCATCGGTGTACTGTATTCAGGAAAACCATCTCACGTGCAAAGACACACATAGACTCAAATTAAAGGGATGGAGGCAGGTTTATGAAGCAAATGGAGAGCAAAAAACGCAGGAGTTGCAACCCTAGTCTCTGATAAAACGAACTTTAAACCAACAAAGATCAAAAGAGACAAAGAAAGGCAGTACATAGTGGTAAAGGGATCAATGCCACAAGAAGAGCTAACTATCCTAAATATATATGCACACAATACAGGAGCACCCAGATATATAAAGCAAGTTCTTAATAACCTACAAAAAGAGAGACTCCCACACAATAATTGTGGAGACTTTAGCACTCCACTGTCAATATTAGGCAGATCAATGAGACAGAAAATTAACAACGATATCCAGGACCTGAACTCAGATCTGGACCAAGTGGATCTAATAGACATCTACCGAACTTTCCACTCCAAATCCACAGAACATTCTTCTGAGCATCACATTGCACGTACTCTAAAATTGACCACATTATTGGAAGTAAATCACTCCTCAGCAAATGCAAAAGAACGGAAATCATAACAACCAGTCTCTCAGGCCACAGTGCCATCAAATTAGAAGTCAGCATTAAGAAACTCACTCAAAACCACACAACTACATGGAAACTGAACAACCTGCTCCTGAATGACTACTGGATAAATAATGAAGTAAAGACAAAAATAAAGATGTTCTTTGAAACCAATGAGAACAAAGACACAACATATCAGAATCTCTGGGACACATTTAAAGCAGTGTCTAGAGGGAAATTTATAGCAAGAAATGCCCACATGAGAAGTGAGGAAAGATCTAAAATTGACTCCCTATCATCACAATTAAAAGAACTAGAGGAGCAAGATCAAAGACACTCAAAAGCTAGCAGAAGACAAGAAGTAATGAAGATCAGAGCAGAACTGAAGGAGATAGAGACACCAAAAACCCTTCAAAAAATCAATAAATCTAGGAACTTGTGTTTAGCAAAGATCAACAAAATATATAGACCGCTAGACAGACTAATAGAAAAGAGAGAAGAATCGAATAGATGCAATAAAAAATGATAAAGGGATTATCACCACTGATTCCACAGAAATACAAACTACCATGAGAGATTATTACAAACAACTGTATGCACATAAACCAGTAAACCTGGAAGAAATGGATAAATTCCTGGACACTTACACCATCCCATGACTAAACCAGGAATAAGTTGAATCCCTGAATAGACCAATAACAAGGTCTGAAGTTGAGGCAGCAATTAATAGCCTACTAACCAAAAAAAAAAAAAAAAAAAAATGCCCAGATCCAGATGGGTTCACAGCCAAATAATACCAGATGTACAAAAAGGAGCTGGTAAAATTCCATCTTAAACTATTCCAAACAATACAAAAAGAGGGAATCCTCCCTAACTCATTTTACAACACCAATATCATCCTGATACCAAACCTGGCAGAGATATAACTAAAAAAGAAAATTTCAGGCCAATATCCATGATGAACATCAATGCAAAAATCTTCAATAAAATACTGGCAAACCAATTTCAACAGCATATCAAAAAGCTTATCCATCACGATCAAGTAGGCTTCATCCCTGGGATGCAAGGCTGGTTCAACGTATGCAAATCTATAAACATAATCCATCACATAAACAGAACCAATGACAAAACCACGATTATCTCAATAGATGCAGAGAAGGCCTTTGACAAAATTCAACAGCCCTTTATGCTAAAAACTCTCAATAAACAAGGTATTGACAGAACATAATTCAAAATAATAAAAGCTATTTATGACAAACCCACAGCCAATATCATACTGAATGGGCAAAAACTGGAAGCATTCCCTTTGAAAACTGGCACTAGACAAGTGCCATTCCTATTCAACATAGTATTGGAAGTTCTATCCAGAGCATCAGGCAAGAAGAGAAATAAAAGGTATTCAATTAGGAAAAGAGGAAGTCAAATTGTCTCTATTTGCAGACAACATGATTGTATATTTAGAAGACCCCATCATCTCAGCCAAAAACCTCCTAAAGATGATAAGCAACTTCAGCAAAGTCTCAGGACACAAAATCAATGTGCAAAAATCACAAGCCTTCCTGTACACCAAAAACAGACAGAGAGCCAAATCATGAGCGAACTCCCATTCACAATGGCTACAAAGAGAAAATACCTAGAAATACAACTAACAAAGGACATGAAGGACCTCTTCAAGGAGAACTACAAACCACTGCTCAACGAAATAAGACAGGCCACAAAAAAATGGAAAAACATTCCATGATCATGGTTAGGAAGAAGCAATATTGTGAAAATGGCCATACTGCCCAAAGTAACGTATAGATTCAATGCTATCTCCATCAAGCTACCATTGACTTTCTTCACAGAACCAGAAAAAACCACCTTAAACTTCATATGGAACCAAAAAAGAGCCTGCATAGACAAGAGAATCCTAAGCAAAAAGAATAAAGCTGGAGGCATCATACTACCTTACTTCAAACTATACTACAGGGCTACAGTAATCAAAACAGCATGGTATTGGTACCAAAACAGAGATATAGACCAATGGAACAGAACAGAGGCCTCAGAATTAATGCCACATACCTACAACCATCTGATCTTTGACAAACCTGACAAAAACAAGCAATGAGGAAAGGATTCCCTGTTTAATAAATGGTGTTAGGAAAACTGGCTAGCCATATGCAGAAAGCTGAAATTGGACCCGTTCCTTACATCTCATACAAAACTTAACTCCAGATGGATTAAAGATTTAAATATAGGACCTAAAACCATAAAAACCCTAGAGGAAAACTTAGGCAATACCATTTAGGACACAGGCATAGGCAAGGACTTCATGACTAAAACATCAAAAGCATTGGCAACAAAAGCCAAAATAGACAAATGGGATCTAATTAAACTTAAGAGCTTCTGCACAGCAAAAGAAGCAAGCATTAGAGTGCACCAGCAACCAATAGAATGGGAAAAAAATTTTGCAGTCTACCCATCTGACAAAGGGCTAATATCCAGAATCTACAA
>CAUYLG010023901.1:0-55728 GCA_963573385.1 Cacajao melanocephalus
CGTGTGGCTCCTCCGCCGGGAATCTCCTAGTCTGTGGGCAACAAAAATTCGTCTGAAAGTGCGGCGTCCACTCGCTCTCTGCGCTTTCACTGGGAGCTACAGTCCTGAGCTGTTGTTAATCGGCCATCTTGGATCTCTCCCTCTATTTTTTGTCTTTTTAATAGTAACCATTCTGACTGGTGTAAGATGATATCTCATTGCAGTTTTGATTTGCATCTCTCTAATGATCAGTGATGTTGAGTTTTTATTCATATGATTGATCATTGGCCACATGTATGTCTTCTTTTGAAAAGTGTCTGTTTATGTTCTTTGCCCACTTTTTATGGGGTTGTATGATTTTTTCTTGTAAATTTGTTGAAGTGTCTTATAGATGTTGGATATCAGACCATTATCAGAGGCACAGTTTGCAAACATTTTTTCTCATTCTGCAGGTTGTCTGTTTACTCTATTGATAGTTTCTTTTGCTGTGCACAAGCTCTTGAGTTTAATTAGATCCCATTTGTCAACTTTTGCTTTTGTCGAAATTGCTTTTGGCATCTTCATCATGAAATCCTTGCCCATGGCTATGTCCTGAATGGTATTGCCTACAGTGTCTCCCAGGGTTTTTGTATTTTTTGTATCATGAATAGGAGGTATGCAGCAACCCTGCAATGAGCAAGTCTATTGACACCATTTTTCTAATAGCATGTACTCACCTTGGGTCTCTGTGTCACATTTTGTAATCTTGCAATATTTCAAAATTTCTCCATTTCATTATATCTGTTTGTAGTGATCTGTGATCAATGATCTTATATATTACTATAAGTAAGTAATTGTTTTGGGGTACCACAAATCATGCCCATATAAGATAGTGAACTTAGTAATTTTGTGTGTGTTCTGTCTGCTTCAATGACCAGGTGTTTCAACTTCTCTTTCCTTCTCCTCAGGCATCCCTATCTCTTGAAACACAGTATTATTAAAATTGGGCCAGTTAATAACTCTGCAGTAGCCTCTAAGTATTCAAGTGAAAGGAAGAGTTACACATCTCTCACTTCAGATTAAAAGCTAGAAATAAGTGATTAAGCTTAGTGAGGAAGGCATGTCAAAAGAAGAGATAGACTGAAAGCTAGGTCTCTTGATGAAAATAGTTAGCAAAGTTGTGAGTGCAAAAGAAAAGTTCTGGAAGATAATTAAAACTTCAACTCCAGTGAACATGTAAATGATTATGAAAAAAATAATCTCATTGCTGATAGGGAGAAAGTTTTAGTGGTCTGGATAGAAGATCAAACCAGCCACAATATCACCATAAGCCAAAGCATATTTCAAAACATGGACTTAACTTTCTCTAATTTTATGAGATAAGGAAGGTGAAGAAAAAATATTAAAAGCTAACAGCAGTCAGATCATGAATTTTAAGAAAATACACCATCTCCATAACATAAAAATGCAAGAACAAGTGCTGATGTAGAAACTGCAGCAACTTATCCTGAAGATCTAGCTAAGAATATCAATGAAGGTAGCTATATGAAACACCAAATTTTCAATGTAAGCAAAACAGTCTTCTATTAGAAGAAGATGCCATCTAAGACTTTCATAGCTAGAGAGGAGAAGTCTGCTTCAAGGAGAGGAGAAGCCTGCTTCAAAGTTTCAAGGGACAGGCTGACTCTCATGTTAGGGGGTAATGCAGTTGATAACTTTCAGTTGAAGTTAATGCTCACCTATCATTTTAAAAATCCTAGGTCCCCTAAGAATTATGCTATATTTGCTCTGTCTGTATTTTATAAACTGAACAACAAAGCCTGGATGATAGCTCATCTGTTTGAAACATGGTTTACTGAATATTTTAAGCCCACTGTTAAGACCTACTACTCAGGAAAAAAGATTCCTTTTAAAATAGCATTGCTCATTGTCAATATACCTCGTCACCCAAGAGCTGTGATAAATATGCACAAGGACATTAATGCTGTTTTCATACCTGCTAACACAGTTTTCACTCCACAGCCCATGGATCAAAGACTAATTTTGACTTTCAAGTCTTATTATTTAAGAAATACTTTTTTTTTTAAAGCTGTAGCTGCTACAGAGTGATTTCTCTGATGGGTCTAGGCAAATTCTTGAAAGAATTCACCATTCTAAGTGCTATTAAGAATATTCATCATTCATAAAAGGAAGTCATAAAGTCTAAAATAACCAGAGTTTAAAAGAATTTGATTCCACATTAATAAATGGTTTTGAGTTGTTCAAGCTCCAGAGGAAGAAGTAACTGCAGATATGCTGTAAATAGTAAGAAAAGTGGGATTAGAAATGGAGCTTGAAGATGTAATTCAATGCAGCAATCCCATGATCAAATTTGAACAGATGAGGAGTTGCTCAAGTCTTACTGAGCAATGAGAGTGGTTTATTGAGATGGAATCTATTTCTTGCACAGATGGTATGAACATTGTTAAAAGGACAACAAAAGATTTAGATTTAGGGTATTACATAACTTATTTGATGAAACAGTGGCAAAGTTTGAGAGGATTTATTTCAGTTTTGAAAGAAGTTCTACCATGGGTTTATTAATCACTTTTGTTTTGCTATAAAGGAATACCTGAAGCTGGGTAATTCACAAAGAAAAGAGATTTATTTGGCTCACGGTTCTGCAGGCTGTATAAGCATGGCTCATGGTTTATGCATGCTGTATAAACATCTGCTCTGCTTCTGGTGAGGCCTCAGGAAGCTTTTACTCATGGTGTAAGGCATAGAGAGCACACTTGTTACATGGCAAAGGAGGGAACAAGAGAGAGATGCCAGGTTATTTTAGATAATCAGCTGTCATATGAACTAACAGAGTAAGAACTCACTCATTACTGCGAAGATGGCATCAAGCCCTTCATGAGGGATCTGCCTCCATGATCCAAACACCTCTCACCAGGCTTCATTTCCAACACTGGGGATCACATTTCAATAAGTGATTAAGAGGGGATAAACATCGTATCAGTGGGTAAAATACTAAAAAACAGCATCCTATTCCACAGGAAATTTTTTGTGCCAGGAAGAGTCAATCAATGCAGCAAATTTCACTGTAGTCTTACTTTAAAAAATTGCCACAATTACCCTGTTGTCAGTCAGCAACCATCAACACAGCAATGAAAAGATTAGGACTTGCTGAAGGCTCAGACGGTCACTAGCATTTTTTAGCAATAATATTTTTAAATTAAGGTATGTACTTTTTAAAAAGACATAATGCTATTATACAGTATAGTTTAAACATAACTTTTATATGCATAAAGGAAACCAAAAATGCATGTGACTAGCTTTATGCCAATATTCATTTTATTGCAGTGGTCCTAAGCCAAACTCACAATATCTCCAAGGTATGCCTGTAAATTTATCAGAGGACCACTTGCTACCAGTTAACCAATGGCTTTTTTAACTAGAAACAGAATTAAGACCAGATGATCACATTAGCTATAGAGATAGAAAAGATTTCAAAGAATTTTCTATAAATGTATAATACAAAAATAAAATCCATGCAATAATTGCCAGGCTAAATTGTACCTTGTGTTCAGGATATTATTTCTCCAAAGCAGTTTCAAAAATGAAATAGAAGTGTTCAAAAGGACAACCATAATTTCAGGGTAAAAAACATATATTAACAATTTCCAGCATTACTGATTCCTTATCATATACTAAAGACTTTTTCAAGTTATTTGTATGTTTTACTTTATTGAATTCTCATAATAGTGCTATATAGGATAATGATTATTATTCTTATTTACATGGAAATTAAGTCTTAGAAAAAGATTGAGTAAATTGCCTAATAAGTCTAGAAAATGATGAAGCTTTTTTCCTAAAAAACAAAATTAAACCACTATTAGGAAAAACAATGGCAAATGCTCATATAAAACAGTGTATGTTCCTGTGTGTACATATAGCTTGTATGTATGTATTTGTGTATGTGATTGCATGTGCTGTGTGTGTGATATCTAAGTGTATGTGTTGTGTATGTGCATGTACTGTGCTTCAGGGTCAGAGACTGAGGGAGGGCAGAGGCAGATTCTATCATTGTTCTTTAGGAGCCGTGTTGATGTGATCTATTCCTGGAATGAGGATAATATGATTTATTTAATATTTGAGGAGACATTTCAGTATTTACTAGACCCTCTCAAATGAATTGTCACTAGAAAAATGACGTTATTTGTGATCATAGATTTGTATTGCACAGGCCTTTTCCCTTTCCTTTATACTCAACATTCCCATAGGGGCAAACACATGTTGCCTGCAACTCTATACAAGGCTGCAACTCAAATGACTCAATTCTCAAAAGGTCTTATAAACTGAACAAGAATCACCACATTAAAATAAAGCAGACTCAGGATCCTTATATGGACATACAGAATGCACCTAATTATGTACCTGGAGGCCCAGCTTGTGCTCTTAGATTGTGTAATGCCTAAATTTAGTTTGCAGCTTTTCTATGCTGGGGTTGAGTGATTCAAAGAGAGGAGATGGAACTGTACAGCCTAAGGAAAAAAAATGTTTCTAACAGGCTTCAGGATTTGAAAAATGGATAGACTCCTGATTGCAAAACCCCTGCCCCCAAACAGGTGGGGGATTATCTTTCTTCCAACTTCACAAATATTCCAGTCACAGAACTTGCACTTCTATTTTTTGGTTTCCTTTTATTTAGATGGAAACTTTTATTTGACAGGATTTAATCTATATAAACAAATGCAAAATATTAAACTTCAACAAAAATGACTAGAAATATATTTCAGTCTTTAGACTCTCCATGACTTTGGAGCTTGAATGCCAGTTGGCCATAGTCGCTTCATGGAATGATGTTGTTGACCTCAGCCAGTGCCTTTTTAAGAACTCAAAGGATGGCAGAGCTTCTTAAATGGGACAGGGACTCCTTAGTCAAGCATTTTGTTTTCAATTCCCTGACACCTGCTACTGGATCCAGGGAGGAGGTTTGAAAAACACAGAGATACAGTGGGAGAGATCTTAGGTCAGGGCTGCAAAAACAAGCACTGTTTGTATGTTTTGCAAAAACAAAAAATGGCCACTTCCTCTCTGAAGAGCCTTGATAAGCAATCCTGAAGGTCTATGCTGGGCTCTAAATGAAATTACTCTATCTTAAGTCACAAACACACACAAAGCCTATAGTCATCATTGTTAACACAGAAGTTCACACTCCATTTCCTCAATACCTCCCTTACTTTTTCATATGCTTCTTTTTCCTTCTGGCTTCAACACCTAACAAGTGTGAAGACACAAAAACAACACACATCCAAAGGCAGGTGCATGCACACCTATAGACAGCTCACACCTCACAATTGCTGTACTAAAATTTAAAATATCAGTACTTTCCAGATTAACGTTTCATTGGCAAATGGATTATCAAAAATGAGGCAAAGAAGTAACAAAGAAATATGTGCATTTCCTCCTCTCCCCCATGTCATCAGAATAATAATACACTTGAGTCTACAGATATGAGAAAAAGTAATTTCAATCATATAAAAACACTAAGTTCAAGTATTTATTTGTTTATTGCAACAAATGTTTATTAAGTGTAGCAGTCTTGTTCACTTTGTGTTAGGAGAGTAGCAGTCCAGGTTTGTAACATGTAAACATAAATTACTATAAATGTGCTAATACTCAGAAAAAAAGATGGATCTTTTAAGATGCAGATAAAAATACAAAGTTTAATTGTTTCTGTGAGTATACATTTGGAATTTGCTTACTATATTGGCCTTCCTAAAAGACAATTTATGAGGTAAGCAAAACCTTCTGAAATATGATGAACCCCCTATAGGAAGGAATAGGCAATAACTCATGACCTCCATCACATGATTGAAAGAAGATACAGTGGCTTCCTAAGAAAACATTTGTGACAACTTTTTTTTTTTTGAGACGGAATCTCGCTCTGTCACCCAGGCTGGAGTGCAGAGGTGCAATCTCAGTTCACTGCAACCTCTGCCTCCTGGGTTCAAGCAATTCCCTGCCTCAGCCTCCCGGGTAGCTGGTATTACAGATGCTCACCACCACACCTAGCTAATTTTTTTTTCTTGTATTTTTAGTAGAGACAGGGTTTCACCATCTTGGCCAGGCCGTTCTTGAACTCCTGACCTTGTGATCCACCTGCCTCGGCCTCCCAAAGTGCTGCCAAAGTAAGCCACCACACCAAGTCAACTTTAACTATTTTGTGAGTTCATGTTTGACTTATAATTCACTAAAAGAGTGCAAATACTGGAAGAGGAAATTCTGTTATTGACTTTTACAGCATTTCAAAGAAGAAAAATCCCAGTTTTGAGCTACCTAAGTCATTCTCGTCACCCTTTTCTCAGAAACGTGAGCCAGTTTTACTTAAGACAATTATCTCTTATGCAGATAACATTGCCAGTATCAGATTTTATCTAACATGTATGGAGAAAGCATAGTTTTCTTCTATGTCTGTGCTGCATATGCAACTTTTGAGTATTTGAAATGTGTCTTGTTCAAAGTGAGATATGCAGTAAATGTTTCAAAGCAGTACAAAAGTGTACAATATCTTGTATATAATTTTTATGCTGATTACATAATGAAGGATAATATTTGGATACATGGGTTCAATAAAAATTACTATTAAAATTAATTGTACCTGTTTCATTCTACTTTTTAAAAAATGTGGCTGCTGAAGTTTAAAATTACAAAAGTGACTGACTTTCTGTTTCTGTTAGGAAATGCTCCTCTAGATATTTCATTTTATGTTTTACATCATATAACCAGCTGTAAGGATGTTTTGAATAAGAGGGTTAAAATTTAAAAAATAAACTTTAAATTGATTAGATGTTCAATGTCACTTTTTCCCCTATGAAATGTCAACTAGTTATTAATAGTGAAAAAGTTAAATTTAATAATAATCTGTCTTTGGATATGAGCTTAATATTTCTTCATTATGTGTGTATGTATTTCCAAGATGATTAATGGCTACTTTCTGTCTTCAGATTAAGGTTTTGCTCAAAAATACATCATCTGATTGCTGCCAACCCAGCTGCTTTCCCCCACAGCCACACTCTTTAATCCTTAGATTCTTGGATTTTTTTTTTAATTCTAAGAGCTTGTATTTTCACAATTTTGAACATTAACTCTGTAGAGAACAGCCTACTCTGGCCTGAAAAACATACATGCAATTAGTGTATCTGTCGGTCAATCAACAACATTCATTAAGTGTTTTCTTTATCTTTCTCAGCTAATGCTTTTTGAAGACATAGAATGATAGTCTTGGTTCCTATTTTCAAGGGCATGATAATTTTACAGTTGAAGAAACAAAATGACTTGCACCAAACAAGAGTGAAATAATATATGACAGAAAGATTTCATATAAAAATAAACATTTTGGCTGCTCTTGAAAAATGGCAACCCCAGCTTGCATTATTGCAATGGCAGTCATTGTCTAAAGCTATATAGCTACTGTATACATTAGATGGACATACAAGCTGAAATGTGCTACTTTACAATATCCATCTGGCTCTGATAGGTATTTGAGTTTTCAATTCCTTGTCTAGGTAATTATTACTGCCCCATTCAACTCCCAGCTTTGATTACATGACCCTTGACCTAGTAATTTACCAATCTTCCTTACCTGCTGTACTAGCAAAGTGGAGTTGGATTCATTATCCTTCATAATTTCTATTAAAAAAAGAGTAAGCCAATACATGTTCCTTACCTCCAATAGTGGTAGGATATATTACAGTGGAAATTCAAATAATAAGCATTATGAAAAATCATCAATTATCCACATAAACTTTTTGTGATAGTAAAATTAACTCAGTATATACCAGATCTAGTTTTCATCACTAGTATGAGTTTTTTTTGAGTTAAATAAATACTTGTATGGAATTAATAATAATGTGACCCATGTGTTTATGATATCTACCAAGCAGAACAGGGACAATCTGTATAGTAAAATATTGTGATTTCACTGTTTACTAGTTCATTCATAATCGAGAGTGACAAGGTGCCATTATGCGAAAATAAATGGTCAACTTTTCCATATATTCCTTGATACTTAAAAAATGTGTTTGTCACATAACATTCTCTGTTGAGAACTACGGTGGAGCTGGATTGTACTGCTTGTATGTGGTAGAAGTGGAACAAATGACAGGAAAATTTAGCCATAAATTTCTTTCATTTGCCATTTCAATATTTTATGCTTCTTTTGAAGAATATGACAAATGATGCATTAGAATTCTTTTTTTTTTTTTCTTATTGTACTTTAGGTTCTGGGATACATGTGCAGATCATGCAGGATTGTTGCATAGGTACATACATGGCAAGGTGGTTTGCCTTCATCCCCCCATCACCTATATCTGGTATTTCTCCCCTCGTTATACCTCCCCACCCTCCCCACCCCCTGCTGTCCCTCCCCAAACCCCCCCAAATGACCACAGTGTGTGATGCTCCCCTCCCTGTGTCAACGTGTTCTAATTTTTCAACACCTGCCTATGAGTGATAACATGTGGTGTTTGGTTTTGTGTTCTTGTGTCAGTTTGCTGAGAATGATGGTTTCCAGATTCATCCATGTCCCTATGAAGGACATGAACTCATCGTTTTTTATGGCTGCATAGTATTCCATGGTGTATATGTGCCACATTTTCTTTTTCCAGTCTATCATTGATGGACATTTGGGTTGGTTCCAGGTCTTTGCTATTGTAAACAGTGCCACAATGAACATACATGTGTGTGTGTCTTTATAATAGAACAATTTATAATTCTTTGGGTATATACCTAGTAATGGGATTGCTGGGTCAAATGATATTTCTATTTTGAGGCCCTCGAGGAATTGCCACACTGTCTTCCACAATAGTTGCACTAATTTGCACTCCCACCAACAGTGTAAAAGTGTTCCTATTTCTCCATATCCTCTCCAGCATCTGTTGTCTCCAGATTTTTTATTGATCGCCATTCTAACTGGTGTAAGATAGTATCTCAATGTGGTTTTGATTTGCATTTCTCTAATGACCAGAGTTGATGAGCATTTTGTAATATGTTTGTTGGCCTCATAGATGTCTTCTTTGGTAAAGTGTCTGTTCATATCCTTCGCCCACTTTTGAATGGGTTTTTTCATTTTTTTTCTTGTAAATCTGTTTTAGTTCTTTGTAGATTCTGGATATTAGCCCTTTGTCAGATGGGTAGACTGCAAAAATTTTTTCCCATTCTGTTGGTTGCCAGTTCACTCTAATAATTGTTTCTTTTGCTGTGCAGAGGCTCTGGAGTTTAATTAGATCTCATTTGTCTATTTTGGCTTTTGTTGCCATTGCTTTTGGTGTTTTAGCTATTAAGTCCTTGCCTATGCCTATGTCCTGAATGGTTTTGCCTAGGTTTTCTTCTAGGGTTTTAATGGTATTAGGTCTTATGTTTAAGTCTTTAATGAATCTGGAGTTAATTTTAGTGTAAGGTGTCAGGAAGGGGTCATTTCTGCCTTCTGCACATGGCTGGCCAGTTTTCCAAACACCATTTATTAAACAGGGAATCCTTTCCCCATTGCTTGTTTTTCTCAGATTTGTCAATGATCAGATGATTGTAGATGTGTGATGTTGCTTCTGAGACCTTTGCTCTGTTCCACTGGTCTATGTCTCTGTTGGCACCAGTACCATGCTGTTTTGATTACTGTGGCCTTGTAGTATAGTTTGAAGTCAGGTAGCATGATGCCTCCAGCTTTGTTCTTTTTTCTTAGGATTGTTTTGGCTGTGAGGGCTCTCTTTTGGTTCCATGTGAAGTTTGAAGGGGTTTTTTTGCAGTTCTGTGAAGAAGGTTATTGGTTGCTTGATGGGGATAGCATTGACTCTATAAATTACTTTGGGCAGTATGGCTATTTTTGTGATGTTGATTCTTCCCAACCATGAACATGGAATGTTTCTCCATCTGTTTGTGTCCCCTCTTATTTCATTGAGCAGTCGTTTGTAGTTCTCCTTGAAGAGGCCCTTTACATCCTTTGTTAGTTGTATTCCCAGGTATTTTATTCTCTTTGCAGCAATTGTGAATGTGAGTTCAGTTTTGATTTGGCTCTCTGTTTGTCTGTTATTGGCGTATAGAAATGCTTGTGATTTCTGCACACTGATTTTGTATCCTGAGACTTTGCTGAAGTTGTCTATCAGTTTCAGGAGATTTTAGGCTGAGACAATGGGGTCTTTTACATATACAAGCATGTCATCTACAAATAGAGACAATTTGGCTTCCTCTTTCCTAATTGAATACCCTTTATTTCTTTTTCTTGCCAGATTGCTCTGGCTAGAACTTCCAAAACTATATTGAATAGAAGTGGTAAGAGAAGGCACCTTGTCTTGTGCCAGATTTCAAAGGGAATGCTTCCAGTTTTTGCCCATTCACTATGATATTGGATGTGGGTTTGTCGTAAATAGCTTTTATTATTTTGTGATATGTACCATCGATACCTAGTTTATTGAGGGTTTTTAGCATAAAGTGCTGTTGAATTTCGTCAAAGGACTTTCTGCATCTATTGAGGTAATCATGTGGTTTTCATCTTTGGTTCTGTTTTTGTGATGGATTACATTTATAGATTGCGTATGTTGAACCAGCCTTGCATCCCCAGGATGAAGCCTACTTGATAATGATGAATAAACTTTTCAATTTGCTGTTGCCTTCTGTTTGCCAGTATTTTATTGAAGGTTTTTGCATTGTTGTTCATGGACATTGGCCTGAAGTTTTCTTTCTTAGTTGCATCTCTGCCCAGTTTTGGTATTAGGAGATGTTGGTCTCATAAAATGAGTTGAGGAGGATTCCCTCTTTTTGTATTGTTTGGAATACTTTCAGAAGGAGTGGTACCAGCTCCTCTTTGCACATCTGGTAGAATGTGGCTGTAAACCTGTCTGGACCTGGGCTTTTTTAAATTGCTGCCTCAACTTCAGCCCTTGTTACTGGTCTATTCAGAGATTCAACTTCTTCCTGGTTTAGTCTTGGGAGAGTGCAAGTGTGCAGGAATTTATCCATTTCTTCCAGATTTACTGGTTTCTGTGCATAGAGTTATTTGTAGTAATCTCTGATGGTGGTTTGTATTTCTGTGGAATCGGTGGTGATGTACCCTTTATCATTTTTTATTGCATCTATTTGATTCTTCTCTCTTTTCTTTTATATTAGTCTGGCTAGCAGACTATCTATTTTGTTGATCTTTTCAAAAAACAAGCTCCTGGATTTGTTGATTTTTTGAAGGGTTTTTTGTATCTCTATCTCCTTCAGTTCTGCTCTGATCTTTGTTGTTTCTTGTCTTCTGCTAACTTTTGAGTTTTTTTGATCTTGCTCCTCTAACTCTCAATTTTGATGACAGGGTGTCTATTTTAGACCTTTCCTTGCTTCTCATGTGGGCATTTATTGCTATGAATTTCCCTCTAGACACTGCTTTAAATGTGTTCCAGAGATTCTGGTATGTTGTGTTTCTGTTCTTATTGTTTTTGAAGTACATCTTTATTTCTGCCTTCATTTCATTGTTTATCTAGTCTACATTCAGGATCCAGTTATTCATTTTCCATGAAGTTGTGTGGTTTTGAGTTAGTTTCTTAATCCTGAGTTCTAATTTGATTGCACTGTGGTCTGAGAGACTGTTTGTTATGATTTCCATTATTTTTCATTTGCTGAGGAGTGATTTACTTCCAATGATGTGGTCAATTTTAGAGTAAGTGCTATGTGGTGCTAAGAAGAATGTATATTCTGTGAATGTCTATTAAGTTTGCTTGGTCTAGATCTGCATTCAAGTCCTGGATTTCCTTGTTGATTTTCTGTCTTGTTGATCTGTCTAATATTGACAGTGGAGTGTTAATGTCTCCCACTATTATTGTGCAGGTATCTAAGTCTCTTTGTAGGTTGTTAAGGACTTGCTTTATGTATCTGGGTATTCCTGTATTGTGTGCATATGTATTTAGAATAGTTAGATCTTCTTGCTGTATTGATCCTTTTACCATTATGTAATGCCCTTCTTTGTCTCTTTGGACTTTCATTGGTTTAAAGTCTATTTTATCAGAGACTATGATTGCCACCCCTGCTTTTTTTTTTTGCTCTCCATTTGCTTGGTTAATCTTCTTCCATCCCTTTATTTTGAGACTATGTGTGTCTTTGCATATGAGATGGGTCTCCTGAATACAGCACACCGATGGTTCTTGGCTTTTTATCCAATTTGCCAGTCCGTGCCTTTTGATTGGGGCATTTAGTTTATTTACATTTAATGTTAATATTGTTATGTGTGAATTTGGTCCTGCCATTTTATTTCTGGTTGGTTGTTTTGCCCTTTGGTTGGCATAATTTCTTTATTGCATCATTGGTCTTTACCATTTGGTTCTTTTTGCAGTGGCTGGTACTGGTTTTTCTTTTCTGTGTTTAGTGCTTCCTTTAGGAGCTCTTGTAGGGCAGGTCTGGTAGTAACTGAATCTCTCAGCAATTGCTTGTCTGTAAAGGATTTCATGTCTCCATCACTTTTGAATCTTAGTTTGGCTGGATATGAAATTCTGGGTTGAAAGTTCTTTTCTTTAAGGATGTTGAGTATTGGCCCCCACTCTCTTTTGGCTTGTCGGGTTTCTGCCAAGAGAACTGCTGTGAGTCTGATGTGCTTCTCTTTGTGGGTGATCCGACCTTTCTCTCTGGCTGCCCTTAGTATTTTTTCCTTCATTTCAACCCTGGTGAACCTGATGATTGTGTGCCTTGGGGTTACTCTCCTAGAGGAGTATTGTTGTGGTTTTCTCTATATTCCCTGTATTTGAATGTTGGCCTGCCTTGCTAGGTTAGGGAAGTTCTCCTGGATAATATCCTGAAGAGTGTTTTCCAGCCTGGATTCATTCTCCCCATCATCTTCCAGTACACCGATCAGGCGTAGATTAGGTCTTTTCCCATAATCCCATATTTCTTGAAGGCTTTGTTCATTTCTTTTCACTCTTTGTTCTCTTCTCTTGCCTTCTATTTCATTTCATTGAGTTGATCTTTAATCTCTGATATCCTTTCTTCTGCTTGCTCTATTCAGCTATTGAAACTTGTCTATGCTTCATGAAGTTCTTGTGCTGTGTTTTTCAGCTCCATCAAGTCATTTATGTTCTTCTCTAAGCTGGTTATTCTAATTAGCATTTCATCTAACCTTTTTTGAAGGTTTTTAGTTTCTTTGCTTTGGGATAGAACATGTTTCTTTAACTCAGAGAAGTTTGTTATTACCCACCTTCTGAAGCCTCCTTCTGTCAATTCGTCAAATTCATTCTCTGTCCTTCTTTGTTCCATTGCTGGTGAGGAGTTGTGATCTTGTGGTGGGGGAGCAACGTTCTGGTTTTTGATGGCTTCATTCTTCTTGCACTGGTTTCTTCCCATCTTGTTGGATTTATATAGTTTTGATCTCAAGTAGCTGCTTGGGGAGGCGGCCTTTCCTTTGTCTGCCTGCAGAGGTCCTGCTGGGCTGCCACGGGTTCAGTGGACCTGCTGTGTCTTTTATTTACTCAGGAAAATTAGGCCAGCTTCTCCAATGGCAGCTTCCCTTCACCCTGTGGAGCTTGATCATTCCTGGTTGCTCTCTAACTGATGTTCTGGGTGTGTAATTCTGGAGTGAGAGTTTTTTAGCCTGTTGGGCTTTGTGTCGGGGCGGGGACCCATCCTGCCGTTTGGGCTGTTTCCCTGAGTTCAGTTCCCCTTCTTACTGTGGAACGGGTAGCTCCGTCCCACTGGCTTTTGGCTTTCTCGGTGTCAGCCAGTGCTTCTGCCTAGATCTGTGCTGACAGCCCTGGCACCAGATGCAGTTGCTGTTCTGCCCTGTTCAGGCAGCTCACTGAGGCTTTTCATCCCAGTGAAGATTTCCTGTTCTGTGGGTTGTAGAGGGCTTGGGTGGAGCGCTGTCTCCAATCTGAAGTCCCAGAGGGGGAGATCCCCTGGTCCTCCGGTGAGTTGCACACACCTCCTGGGTGGGCCAGTGCCACACCTTGCCTCAACTTTCCCTATTTAGTTTATACTCACTGTCCAGCCAGACCCACAAAATGAACCTGGTACCTTGTTTGGAATTGTGGAGACCACTTGACTTCCACATCTTCTCGCTGAGAGCTGCTTTCCAGAGCTGCCTCTTATTTGGCCATCTTGGGATCCACTTTTTGATGCATTAGAATTCTGAATAAACTTCTTCATCTATGAAAAGGAAACCACACTATAATTTCTTATTTTTCTGGCAATTCCTTATAATATAGTTTAACAAGACAACCTATTTGCAGTCCTGTTCTTAGGTAAAGAAACTGAGGACTCTGCAGATGAAGTGTTATGATTAAGATGACTCAGTTGCTTAGAGATGTTCATAAAGAAAATCAATTGATAACTACTATCCTACCTAGATTGTCTAATCAACAGATTAAGCTTGCTTGCAGACACCAGCAAGGTATGACTTCAGAAATATTTTGGCAGTATATGGCAAAGACTTTCATGTCAACATTAAAAATATGTTAAGAAAATAGAAACTTTGTTGGCTCTCCTGATACTTATGTTATGATTTAGTGTTGTTTTTATTTTAAATTTATATTAAAGATGAGTGGGGAGGTGGGGATATGATCTTTTTGGAGTGAAGGACCTCTTCAAATCTTCATCTGGCTTTCATGTTTGAAATTTACTTTGGTCTTTTATATTGACGATCTCCTCCACCTTTTCATTAAAAGAGTCTCAAACTAACTTTGCATTATTTATAATTCATATAAAAGTTTGTGTGTTCATGTCAGCTTAGTTACTCTGAGTCTTTCCCAAGTATATGTGCTCCTTCCTTGATGAATACCTGCACCTGAGAACAACATTTCATTCCCTTGTACAAGGCATGAGTAGACACAGAATTGGTCATGAGGATGAAGAGAGTCAAGCAACAGCCATAGCTGAGTGTTCTGAAGCCTGACTTCTGGAATTTTTCCTTCTTGTAGCAGAACTTCTTGGGGGCCTAAGGCAAAAGATCATACACACGTAAGCTAGGCAGCAACTCCTTTCATCAATAAAAACAAACAAAAAATACCTCTACCATGTTAGAAAGTACTGCTATGACCTTAAAAAAAGAAAGAAAAAGAAAGTATTGCTATGAATCAGAATCCTCAAGATTAAAGGCACCATAGATGATTTAATCTTTGCAAAAGGTCACATTATAAAATTATGCATTTTAATGGGAGCACCTTTACATGAGTTGCCACACTAGTGAAAGAAGATGGAATTTAATTATCCATTCATTTCAATGCTACATTACAATCAGTTAAAGGGATGATTTTTATCTGTATCTTCAATTCACCTAAAACGCTGGTGGTACACTTGACTCATATAGAATAAGAAACAGCATTGAGTATTTGAAATCTGTGCTTTTGGCATCCCTTGGAAAGGATCTTATAATATTAATCACACAGAATAAAAGTTACAATATTTAACCATTAGTATTTCTTTAACAAATTTTGGTGACATGTATATTGGAATAAAGCAGATCAATTATGCAATGAAATTTTCTATTTTTGTAACTTGTAATGACGTAGGTTTACTCTCTAACTATTGAGTCAGTTCCATTTGATATTGAATTAAGTAACTCTTTTGATAATGATTTGGCTAATCACACTGCCAAACCTCCAGTGCATGCAAAGTGGATGTGAACTGATGAAAATGATATAACTTTAATTTGTCAGTGCCATGAGGAAAATGTCGAGATAGATATTTATAATAAGGAAAGACATAAAAGTATATCTTTACCACTTAGATAAGAGTTTCAGCTTAGATTTGACATTTTCTTTGGATCACCCTTGCAAAAGATTATAAATGCAACTGGTATGTCTCTTGACTTTTTATTTATTTATGACACACGAATACCTACCACAAAAATCTAGGGGATGTTTGTCCCTATGGTAGAGACATGACTGTCGACATTGTTGGTGATAATTATTGTGTCCCCCATTCTATTTGTAGTATTGCTTAATTGAATAATGGGATTATGGAGACCGTAGCAGAACTCTCTACCAACCTGCTACAATTAGGCTTTTAATAATTTGTTTATGTTGCATGTTTTATCAGCAACACACTGAGGAAACAGATTTTCTGCCTGAATTATGAACTTCATTTCTCTGTTGATAGTTTATGAATATTAGCCACTGAGGGACAGATTTTTTTGTGTGTGTTTGTATTCATTGCTCTCTAGAGTGGTTGTTATATCTTGAATTTGCCAGCTGTCTCTTGGGACCACTTTACAAAATGAGAAGATTTTTTTTTTTCCTCAAAGGATAGTATTTTTATTCATAAAAGGAAAGTCAAGCTCTATTTTCCCCCTACACTATTTGATAAAATTAAATATTGTAAAGAAACATTTCCTTTCCAAATTATTTCTTTCACATAAATAGCAGTTACTTCAAAGATTTTTGCATTTTTTTCCCAAATAATGATGAGCAGCACAAAGGAATCTGACTTGAGTTTAACGGTGTTAGATAGTAAACACTGTATAGCACTTAGAATTCTCTTCATCAATAATATAAGACATTTATGTAAATAAAAATCTATAGAACAGATTCTGTAATTTCTACAAATTCTTTATGCTTGATATTTATTTCTGCAAATAGGAAATGGGTATCTTGCTGAGGAGAAATGTAAACATAATGAATCTGGGCAACGATAATTGTGTCTAGACATGGCTGTTTTCATCCCTTCCTCCTCACCCCCATGTAATGAGAGGTAGCAGTAAATCTTAAATCAGGAAGGCTAATATTGAACTCTACATACATTTCAGTATAAGCAAGAATCATGATTCGATGAAAAGATCACACCTTCTGGTTAAAATACAGTGGATAAAGAGATGAGACAGTTAAGTCTCATGTGACACTGTTGAGAGTAATAAGCTTAGGAGACATCAGCAGAAAGAAGACCATGGGCTAGCTCAAGTATGATGGATCAGTAAGAATGGAATTACTTCTAAAACTGTCAGACTTGCATTGGAGGCTTCCATGTTCCTCTGCATAAATTCATGTCTGACTGATGGAAAGTTCTATAACTGGAGCATAAAAGTATCATCTCAAGGGCCTGACTACCTAGCACAACTGGGAACTAATTCAAAATATATAACAAAACCAAACCATGAGAACCCAGCCAATGGAAGATGAAGAAAAGTGAGCTATGTAAGAATAGTATTCCATGAAAATAAAGGTCTGCTTCACAGGAAAAAATTCTTGACAGGATTTGCATATTAAGGAATTATTCTGACTTCCAAACTTTTTGTTCCAAAGACCAATTAAACTGCAGAAAGAGAATGCATGCTATTTAGAAAGCCATTTTGCTGGGTCCTCCAAAGGGAGAAAGAAAAAAAATTCCTGCTTTGTGGTCATATTGAGATACAGAAAAGTGGTATCTGCTAATGGATAGGAGCCCATACACGCAGATTCACTGTTCCAACATCCAAGCAATCACTTACCTTATTCATGTTAGCAAGCCAAAATGGGTTGTTTGAAAATCTTATTTCCTGAATGCAAAGACAATGTCACCTATGATTGGACAACATTAGCTAACTAGAAAGTGACTGCTTCCCTTTATGCCTACTCAGGAACACACTTCCATCAGTATAGGGTTTTATCCCTTACCAGGAGATAGGATGAATCCTGTCTATGTGAAGTTAATTCCATATAGACAGAAGTAAACAATATATCAAAGTAAATAAATAAATATCAGAAGTAAATGTGTTTTTCTATTTTTTAAGATTCAGATTTTCGAGATCATTTTTGTTACAATATGACTTTTTATTTTGTAGATTACAAAATGGTGAGTGAAAAGAAACATCACATTTCAGTTAGGTTAAATATGCAAGTACCTGTTGAGATACCAGCTATCAAATACTGCATCATTAAGATATATTAATATATTTCTCAAGACTTCCTACCCCATCAGTGATACTTTCCCAGAAAAATCTTTTCTTAGTCAGACTGAGGGACTCCAAAGGAGCCCCCAGCATAGGAGTGAAGCCAAGAAAGTCTAAGATGATTTGCTTGATTATATTGTGAGGTCTAGAGGAATCCTCTCATGCCATTTGAAATGATTAAGAAAACCTTAGTCAATGGAAGCGCAATTAAAGGCAGAAAGATAATGATCACTTTATAGTTATAAAAACTGGTGTGTACTGAGAATGTTTCATATGCATTGTGTTAGATGCTTTATAAGCAGCACCTTATTTTATTGTCTCAATGCCTTTATAACATAGGTATTAATATCCACCTATTTTTCGCATGAGAAATCTGAGGCTCAGAAAGGTTAAATAACTTGCCTAAAATCAAACAACTACTAAAAATCAGAGCCAGGTTTCCAACTCAGATTGTTTCCTGAGTCTGATTTTTCGACAACTTTCCTACCTTAACTTTGTTAAAAAACTATAGAGATTTGGTTCTATAATATTCAAATAGTGTCCAAAGGTCAAAAACACTACAAATAATTAAAATAATAACAGCTGTCATTAATTTTGTACTTGCTATTTCCTAGGTTTATTGTTCAGAATTTATGTTCATAACAGGCTTTACCATCCCAATTTTATATTATGATAAAGCTGAGTTGTAGTGAGCTCTAGTAGCTTGTCTAAAGTCCCATAGCTTGTAAATGAGAGAATTCAGATTTGAAACCCAAGTTTGCCTAACTCCAGAGTCATCTTCCTACTGAAAGACTATTTTGTAAACAGCCACCGGAAAAAAATTTGTTTCATTTGTAACAAAAAAATGATTGTTTTCATCTATCAAAACCAAATATCACTAATAAAATACAGATGTATAGAATGTATAGTATATAATAGGAAAGTAAATAAAGAAAAATCATGAAAATGGCCAATAAATAAATCTATAACAAAATTGAAATATAAACAAAAACAAGTAATGAGATAACACATTTGAACAAAATAATTGAGCCCTATTTTTTATTTTTTAATAGTATCCAGTGACTGTGAATATGAAAAATACAAGTGTTCCTAGTGACAGTGGATATGTGAGAAAACAAGTGTTAACATGCACTATTCAGGTTGAGAAAACTGATGCAAACTTTTTAAGAGAATAATTTGAATTTATTAATAAGAAGCTTTAAAATTAGATACTAACTTTGGCTTAGTAATTCCACTAGTAAAAATTTATCACAGTTTTAACAAACATTTGATAAAATATTAATTGTGGCATCTTTTAGGATGGGATAAAGTCAGAAGCACAGTAAATGTCTCAGATTAGTTAGATTGGCTAGATTGTATAATTACAATGGAATGCTATGCAGATTTTATTGCAATACTTTAAATGTATATGGATCGATAGAAAATTGTCACAATGTAATGAACAAGACTATGAAGATACTCAAACTGGGTGTAGACCTATGCCTCTTTTCTTCCCAATTTTTGTTAAAATAAGCTTGTTCATGGAAAATTTTGAACATATAATTACTAAAATATTGATAATGATTTTTTGAATGGTGGTGTTCTAGATAATTTTCTTTTTATGCTTCACTACATTTCTAATATTTTGAATTGAGAATCTTTAACTAAAAAATAAGCTAAAAAAAAGAAAAGTCCAGTAAGCACACCCACATAAATACACACGCACATATGCACACACAGAGAAACTCTCAAATTTAGTACAGGATATGAAATTGCTACTAGATTTCCCCAGATGAAAAAGAAAATCCTTTCGGATTTCACATCTGAAAAATTAGATCCTAGGCACAATGTTAGGAATTGACACAACTTATGTGAATGCTGGTGGGTACCAAGTTTTCTTTATTGATGAGCTTCTCTATCGAGATGAAAAGAACAGTGTTTGTTTTCTGACTAAAAAGTCATCTGCCTACTAAAAGGAGAAACCTACATCAAAATGAAAGACATCCCACAGACGATAGTAGAGTAGGTCAGACTCTCTCATTCTGATGACCAGTCATGCTCATGTTCCCCAAAGTGTAAACTTGCTGACCACTGTTCACCAGCAGCATTGTTCCCCAATAGCAGATTGACTCATTTTGCCAACTAGTAATTCTTATACAGCAAATTGAAAATAATTTGATATTTATTTCTAAAATTAATTTATTTTATCTTTAGGAAAACAATAATATTACTGGTTATTTAAGTTAATGAAAGTCTTTTTGATCCACCTTTACTAATTTTGCTTTCATGTGGGTGTTATTGATTATATATTGCAATTGTAAATTGGTGTGACTGTTTCAGAATACTTTTTTACAGTAATTCAAATTTTAATCAATATTCTTATAGGATAACAGGAATATTAAATTTTAATGCTTAGGCTTCTAAGAAATTATATAGGCACAAAATTGCACCTAAACTGATGGTATAATTTTAGATCTGATTCCTCAGCTGTGCAAGACTTAGCATCTACTTATCTGTTATGTCTACCATCTACCTATTATCTACTTGTCTATTATCTTTTTTCATATCTATGCATTTATTGAGACTCAGCTGTAGAAGAAAAATGAACACATATACTACCATGCCAATTAGATACACAATTACATATCAAACATTATTTCTTCACACTTTATTTTATGAATTTTATTTCATTTTCTTTTATTCTGATAAAAGTCTCTTAGACTTAAAGAATGTAATTATTTTTTCTCCAAAGAGTCTTTGATAGGTAGCAATTTTTTTAAAAAAAATTATTTTGTATAATTTACAATGACAAGCACATTTATTGCTTTATAAATTATGGAAATACTTATTTTGTATCTTTCTTCCTGCTTCTCTTTATTATTCAGTTGAGGATTATTTAATAAATATAAAGAGATTTGTGAGGAAGAATGCTATGAGGATTTCTTAGCTTAAATGAAAATAATTCTTTTTTTGAAAAAAAAAAACAAAGAAAGGAAAATACAAAAATAGAAGAATGGCGTCAGGAGGAAGACCTTGTCCTTAATTACGATGAAAATTCCTGTCATGGAACTCCTAGCACAAGGCCAGGGGATCTGTTGCTAACCATAGCCTCCTAACCCATTATTTCTTTCATCCTATATATTTAGGTAACTTTGGTACAAAAACAACTGGTCTTAAATGGTCTCATATCTGCGATGTTATGTCTCATTCAATGCAATAATAAAACTGAAACTGTTTTTCCACTGTCGACTATCTGCTTGAGTTGGGGCCTCCTGAATCTCGTAAATGATTTGTTCCTCTTGTGACATTTATTGTTAGAGACATACTCTCTTTTCACCGTTGCTGAAAAGTGCTGTGCTGGCAGGCAGTGTTTAGGGAGTGCAGACTGTACTTTTTCCTTTCCAGATCAAAACAGATAGAGAAAAGGAACATGTCTTCCTGAAGCCCTGCAGCCCTCCTGGTAGGCGCTCTCCACAGCTGCGCCGCTGGCCACCTGGGCCGGCGGCCCGGTTCAATAGCTGGATATCCTGTTCTGCTTTTCTGCTGCTGAGCTGTCCAGGATGATCGCCTGGGAAGTGAATTGTGACTTTCCAGGGTTTTAAGCTTGCCAAGATTAGTTAGGAAAACACAGTTTGGGGTTATACAAATTCCACATCTTCTGGCACTCTTGTTGCCTGAAATTTGAGAGAAGGAAAAAGTATTTGTGGGACTTGTGAACCTAAATGTGTTCTAAAGCAAGGGGTTTTTGTTGAAAATATATAAATTATCAGAATATATTTTTATGTGTAAGCCAAGGTATCCTACTGACATTTTAAGAAAATGATCCCATTAAAATGTACGGGCTGCTGCCTCTGTGCCTCGTGGATGGACATGTGGAGGTTGTTCTTGGAGTATGGCAACATAAATGCTGAGTGTGAAAGTTAAAAGACATCTTTGTGGCTTGCTTGAATACTGAATGCATTTAAATTTTAGAGGAATGGTCTTAATCTGGAGTTTTCCTGATGCTCTAGGAGAAAAAATCAAAACAAAACAACAGGAGAAAGTTTGTTCATATGCCTCCTCACGGGCAATCCTGGTATTTCACACACAGGTTCTACTGAAAAATATATATATTTTTTAACTTACCATGTTTACTGACAACTGAAATAAAAGTTAGTATTATATATGTAAAAATAACCATGAAAAAAACCTACTACTGAATATCTTATTTTGTGTTTTTCACTCACACAGAAAAAAGTATATTAGAATCTCATCACTTTCCAGAACAAATTTGCTTCCTTACTGAAAATAATGCAACTACTTTTTTGTAGTTTAATCTAATTCTTGAAAACCTATTTTAGATTTTCTCTGCATATATGTCTCACTCAGTAATATACTTTAACCATAATAATAGTAAATTATCTTTTTCTTTTTTATGTGACAATTAATTCAGGAAGACCCTTAGATCCCACAACATCAAAACATCTGCCTCAGTTTCACTTGAAATAGATGAACTCATGCGTCTGTTATGACAGGACATCAAATCTAACCAAATTCTTACCACATTATATTGACTATAGATAGTCCTATTTGTATCTGCCTCTTATGCAACATTCAAAATCTCTTCTTATTTCATATGAGATGAAGTCCTGAGCTTTCTCATTAAAATGTGTAAAATGTTTTGTCTACTTTAAGATGAAGAATAAATTTTTTTCTTTTCTTTCTTTTTTTGGGGGGTGAGGAAATGTCATTAATGTATCTTGAGACAATAGTATTGGTTCTTTTATATAGCCAAAAACCTATGCCCCAAAGAGGAATGAAACTAGTATCCCCAAATAGAAGGTATTTGCTTATGCAATTGACTTCAATCTGTTGGAAAAATGAGTACATCATTTTATAAAAAAGTTAAATCATTGATGTCAGGGCTTACAATAACCAGAATATATAGCATTGTATTACAGTATGTAGCATTGTATTACAATATATAGCATTGCAAGTCAGAGTTTACAATAATCAGAATATATAGCATGTATACCTCATGATTCTAAAATTATTTACACAAGCGTCTTGAGAATCAGAGAAAGAAAGAAAATGAATTTATCACTGAATTCAGAAAACACACCACCCCCTTTTACCAGCTGCAACCCACACCCCACAGCTATACATTATGATTCCATACCAAGCAATTTCAAGACACACTCTAGGAAGATATTTATGGGAGGACTTTCCTTTTCTTCTGGATCACTATTTCACCTTTTGCTGTGCCAAGTCAGAATTAGAACGATTGTTATTCTAAGAGGTATATACAAATCAAATTCATCAAGAAACCAAGCATTCACTAAAGGCTGGTATGTATTTGGAGGTCAGCATTTTTACATATGAGTTATATAACCAAATCTTCATTGAAAAATTGCAGTTCACTTTGCCAATCCTAGTTTTAGAATATGAAAATTAATATTAAGTTAGAGAACAAAGCATTTAACATTTCACAAGCTCAAAAAGGAGCAATGGTTACTTACTACCATCACACTTCAAAAAATTATTTCTGGGACTGGAATACTGGCCTCCATTTTTTTTACTCTTTCTATTATAATATGAAAGATTGAATAGACTAAATGTTTTTTAAAGTAATTTATTTTACAATATTTTTACATAAATGGTTCAACTTGAAATGGTACTGGGATCATAATACGTTGACAACAAAATTTAATTTTCAGATCTAGATTTAGTGTATCTTTTGAAAAGTTGTATATAATGTAAACTTCTAAGACATTCTTGCCAAAAATGAATTTTTATATCCTGTCATTCAAATTATGCATGAGGTTTACTAAAAGCTCCATCTGAATTATGACAAACTGTTTCCTAAATGTGTATGTGTATACAGACACACATTCATGTGCACATGTATCAGAAAAATATTTCTTATATTATTTCCATATCAAGTTCTCCATTCTACTACCATTATCTATAAGTTTCTGTGACTGAAGTAGTTTATAAAAAGACTTATCTTCCCTGTAAAGTAAGAAGCATTCAAAACTCAGAGTGTGGTGCTCAAAGTCTAGTTGAAAATAAATGTCATTATACATATTTTAATTTTATGCATAACCATGGTCTTCCTTTCTCTGCTGTTAGCAGAGCTGTGTCTTCTCTTTTAGTGAAAGCAAAACAAAGAACAGATTGGAGATTTATTTATGGTGAGGGTGAATGTTAGTTAACATTCAATCTTTAGTTAGAATAAGCGTGTACATGTATGAGTGTTTTATGTACCTGTATGTTTAATTTCTTCTACCAAGATGGTTAACCATGCATTTAAATAGTTTCCAAGTCTTCCCTTCATTAGAGGTTCTTTAATGAAAGATACTAGGTTGAGAACAGTAACATTAGCAAAGGTGATATTTGCTCAACTTTAAGATGTTATGAATAACAAAAGTCATCATGTCTCTGGGTTGAGTATGGTGGCTTACACCTATAATCTCAGCACTTTGGGAGGATGAGGTGGATAGATCACTTAAGGTCAGAAGTTTGAGACCTGCCTGGCCAACATGGCAAAACCCTATCTCTACAAAAAATACAAAAATTATCTGGGCATGCCAGTGGTCACCTGTAGTGCCAGGTACTCAAGAGGCTGAAGCAGGAAGAATTGTTTGAACCCGGGAGGTGAAGGTTGCAGTGAGCCCAGATCATGTCACTGCACTCCAGTCTGGGTGACAGAGTGAGATTCCTTTTCAAAAAAAAAAAAAAGTCATCATGTCTTGGAAGCCTAAATTCTACCAGATAAACAAGGCTGAATTTCTTTGGTTGCCATGCTTCATTCATTTCATTCATCCATTCAGCAAGTCTTTAACAAAAGACTAAATCCATGTATTCAATAAATTGACCATAAAAACATACATATTTTTGTGAATATTTTATATTTATTAACTTATTGCTTATCAATTGATATTAGCGATAAAGACTATTTTAGGATTGATTATGAAAGGTAGCTACATTTCGGGGAAACTCCTATTATCTCATTTTTGTAATTTCAGGGATGTGAATTATTTCCCATGGGTCAGAATCTCTTGCTATACAGCAAATGTGCAAATTCTATAAGGAGACATATAAAAATATGATATAGTTCTAAATAAATGTGAAAATATAAGACAAACCATTTTAGTAAGGTAAATTTTTGGTATAATATTTCAAAAATATTTTCATATTTTCAAATTCATATATTTCATATATGAATGTGTGTGGCATATTACACTTATGTGCTTTATATTTCATATCAAATATTGTAAAAATTTTAAAAGATATATGTTGAAAATATGGATATGACAATTTTCAAAAGGTTGAAGTCATTGTTTTAATAGATATATAATTTTACATTTTATATAATAATAAAGTTTTAAATCAGAGTTTACATTTCAGTTCTGTATATATATAAACATAAAATTGTACGTATATTATTTGTATATCATGTATACAAAATTATATGTACATTACATAAATTATATGTAAAATTGTGTGTATATCTACATATATAGAGAGAGACCACGTGAAAAAAGTGCCTGACCGTAAGTTCTCAATAAAAGTTAACTAGAATTTTAAAATAATAACAAAAGATGTTAACAGGTACATTTTATGAAAGAAACTCTTTCAATGTTAAAAAAAATTTTATACAAAAATAAAAACGTTATTATTGATAAATTTACTGAAATTTTTACTTATGTATATCTTGTTGTTGTATTGACATATATATTTCATTCTATATTTTACTTCTATTTTCTGTACTTCTATAGCACATGAAATGTTGTGCTGTAGAAGTACAGAAAATAGAACTAAAAATTCAGTATGGAATATTGGACATGGTTCAAGGATCTCAGATGTGGCAAAAAATCTGCTAAATTCAGGAAAAAAATATAATCATTTAGATGATTTACAACTATATCTCTGAAACAACTGAAAAGAATTTGAGATTTTGTCTACATACTTCTTACAGAGCATGTCCAAATAACTGTCTTTACTGTTTACTATTTGGTAAACAGTTTTAATAAATTTAGAAATGCCGGTTGCTTAATGCATAATTTACTTTTATTTTACATAAGTTTTTGGTTTTGTGTTCAAGTTAATTGACTCGAACATTTTCTCAAAAAAATTGTAAACTAAGTTATGCATATATTTGTATCTGTCTGTGAATAAAATTTAGTAAAAGCAATGAAACCAGCTACTACAAATTTCAAGCAGTAAGAAGATGTCTTTTTTATTTTTAACCTAGTAAATAATTCACATTGTAGAAAGGGCAGAGGTAACTTGATTAACCACTCTATGAGGAATAAAACTCCTTTTAAGCAAGACAATCTGAGTCTAATCAGAGTTAGGATTATTTTCTTCATGTTTAGTTGCTGCTTAACACTAGAGTGGAGAAGGAGGAGAAGGAGGAAGGAAACAGGAAGCAGTATCACGTGTCCTCAGCCCAATAACTCTTGAGGTATTCAACAGATGTTAGCTATAGTGTTATATTTTGGATTTTTAAAACTGTTTTTACTTTCTATCTGATTTCATAAATAATCACGTATACGCCCTCAAAAGGATACCATTGGAAGGTATGTTTTTCAATAACAGAAGAAATGTGGTAATGGAATTTACTAGTCAGTGAAACTATTGAAAACTCATAAATATTTTAAGACTATTTATTAAATAATGTAGGCAACAAAGGTATAAGTCATTAAAGTAGCTTTAAAATGTACCCGTGTATATGTTTCCTTTTCAGGCATTTATGCAAGTTTGCTTTCTAAAACTATTCATTGCGAAGTTTCCCCTAAAGAGCTTAACATTTTGAAGAAATACATAGAAAAAATGAGGCAAAGAAAAAATAATAACAAAGTAGTAAACATAGACAAATATTGCTGAAAACATATTATCTAAATCTAATAACCATTGTAGCAGTTTGCTTTATGCCATAAAATATACCATAGACTGGATGACTCAAACAATATGAATTTATTTTCTCACAGTTCTAAATGCTGGAAGTCCAACACCAAGGAGTAAGCAGAGTTGGTTTCTCCCTATGCCTTTCTCCTTGGCTTATTGATGGCCACCTTACTGCTGTATCCTCATGTGGTCTTCCCTCTGTGAGTATGCATCATCGATGGTTTTTTGTGTGTCCAAATTTCTGCTTCTCTTAAGGGCTCCAGTCTAATTAGATTAGGGTCCACCCTAAGCATCTCAGATTAATGAATCATCTCTTTAATGAACGTATCTCCAAACACAGTGACACTCTGAGCTACTGAGGGCTAGGGCTTCAACATATAAATTGGGGGTACAGAGGTGAGGGACATAAGTCAGCCCATGACAATCTTCTGTTATAAAGAGAAAATGTATGTACTTTTAAAGTAACTGGGAAATTTTGCTCACAACACTTTTAATGATTAATATTATTTTATTTGATGTTAACAGTAACATAATTCAACTACTTACCTGTTATCAAACATATTGAGGGGACAACATTCTTCTAATAATTTAAAATACTCTAACAGTAATAGTAGCAGCAGCAGTAGTACTACTACTAATACTGGTATTCGCAGTACTTTAATAGTAATAAAGATTTTTATTTACCTTGTACTAGGGACTTGCTTTACAGTATTTTTTTCTTTACAGTCACACAAAATTATCACCCCCACTTTACACACAATGAAACTATGAACCAGAGACATAAAATAACTTATTCAATGTCGTTAGCTATTGAGTTTTAGAATGGGTATTCCTTTAATTACAAAAAGCAGTAATAGTGAAAGTTGGGTGTTCACTATGAATAGCACACGCATTCTTTATACAATATTGCTTAAGATTCTGGGCTGAGAAGGTACTTTATTTAATCACTGAACAATTGTTATTGAAAATGTGTTATGTGCCAGGCCTTAAGGTATAAGTACAAAAAAGACAGATGTAACATTATTTTTATAGCTTATTGTTGCTTAAGTATGTCAGTCTTAGCCTTTGCTTTTGACTTCGGTGGGGTTTTTTTTTTTACTTTTATTGCTTTGTTTTATTTTAATGTTTTTAAAAATAGAACTAGATAATTTCAAATGAGTTAGCCCAGTAAAAGTGACTTTATGTTGATACAAGAAAATATTTTAGAAATAAATCTTTACTCAAAAATAGTTTTAGGATTGAAGAGCTGAAAGAGTCAGAGAAAAACTAAGACAAGGCAATCTAGAGTTCCAACTCCACATCTTTTTAAAATGATAGTTAACATTTTTAACTGAGAAAAAAGGCAAAAAAGTTACATTAGGTGTATATGATTGAAAAGAAATGCGAAAAGATAATCACAAGCATTTTCATTTGAAATAAAAATGATCACTAAACATTTGTCCTTGTCTCATTTCTTATTTTATTAATTTCATGTGCCCTATTTCCCTGACGTTCTAGTGAATGAAAAATGATAGAACACAGATAATGATTTGGTTATGCTATATAATTATATTTTGTATGTCAAGATAAATGTTAACAGTGATACAGAATTTATGGATTTGTAGACAGTATTTAATTTTTGAAAAAATATTTTATCAAAATTATTAATCATTTATTATTGTCAACAGAACTGTGTGGCAGGTTTCATTACACTGTGGTAAAAGACAGTGAATATAAAATCTCTTTCTAGGCTGACTGTCACGCAAAACCCAAAGCATTTTGAAGAGGACCAATTTTAATCTGTCTTTTCACAAAGATTTATGCCATCATCAGTTTTATAAAAAGAAAAACCCTGTGCTCAGAAAAAAAGATACCTGCAAATAAGATGTACATTAATATAAATGAAGCTCCAGTGAGGTCACTGGGGCCAGGGCTTTGTTTACTAATCCATTATGTATTTGCAGCAAGATAAAAAAACAATAAGATACTAATCTCCTAAACATTAAAAATATTATTTACAAGTTGCTTTAATGTAAAATTAATTTGTAAAATATTTTCCATATCTATTGGTTTAAAATAATTTCTTCTTTTGTTTCAAGAAAGGCAACTCACTAGTAAAAAGGTGTCTACCCAACATTAAACATGCCAACAAATATTAACTTTTGAGAGTCTACAATAGCTAGAGTATTTTAGGTACAGTTCCATCCTTCTTCAAAGTAAAATGCTAAACTGAAATGTGGCTTTTCACCTGATTACTGTAGTACTGTCAGGATTGTTGTTATATACTTGTGACGCTCTGCTTAGCAAATCAACTCTTATTATGCAGAGAAAAACAAATACACAAAACAAAAACAAAAGCAAATTATCTTTAGCAATCCAAATTGGAAAACCTCTGCTATCAGCTTAAAGAAATAACTAGGTATAACAAGCAGAAACAGATGATTTGATTGATCAGAATCATTCATATTGAAATGAAGTGATTATATAAATATAAGATTTAAATCATGCATGCTAAAATCATGTGAAATAAGTGTTCTGGTGAATTATTTGAAAAATAATGACTTTGATACATTGAAAACTGAACCTTAGTGACCTGAAGAAGTTAATGTGTTTTTAAAAAAGAAAAAATAAATAAAGAGCAAAATTTACTCCCAGGGAATAATTTATGCAATGAGAAAGTTGGGCTGAAAAATGAAAATGTGTTAATAAAAGCCAGTCTTTAATGTGTATAAGCATAAAAATACATAGAATACACGAAAGATAACAATTCAGGTTTTAGTTCATTTGTTTTAAACATACCATCTTGAGTAGATTTCAGAAAATGGTTGAAGAGGGAAATTATAGGTATACATTTAAAAAAATAATTTATTTTAAATAATCTTCTGTATGGCATGAAAAAAAGTAAAACTGGAGGATTTAGGATTTACATTGAATATGTACGTGGCTTAAATTTTCTTCCAATTGACTACTTTGTATTGTGGTGAGACTTAGACCTCACTCTTAAGGACAAATATTCCCTGTGCTCCTTGTAGAGTAAGCTATCATTTTGCTGTGAGTTCCAAATAAATTGACAGCAATAGAAGAAGATGTGAACATTTTTCCTGTTACAAATAAGTAGTTTACATAGAGATTAGTAATATGAGAAACAATAGCTTGTTTTTATTAAAAATGAGGATCAGTACTTACTGTAAATACACAATTTTAAAATGGATTTAGAAAAAAAAAAACAGGAAAAGTACCATTTTACCTAAAATGACAATTCCACATAATCATCCATCCCCAACATGGATGTTTAATCCAGACCGACACACCCACATACAATGCCTTTCTACAAAAATAAACTACACACATGCAACTGCTGATTCAAGTTCTTCTGCGTGTCCTCATCTATCTTGAGTTGTTTCTGAGTTGACTTCACCTCTAATCTGCTCCTTATCTCTTATTTATGGTTTCATTCTTGCCTATTAATTTTACTTTCTGAATTGTTCCTCCTTCATCAACTCTTGGACCTCTCTCAGGGACCTGCCTAACCCTCCCGACTGACTCTTGCTGTTCTCAGCCCTACATTCAATGAGGCACAGACTTATGGGGCTGTTCTTCTTAAATATCTGTACAATGTGCCCCCTACTCTTCATCATCACAACCAGTTTCTTAGTTCAGAACTTTATGGTTTCTTACTTCAAATATTACAATACCTTGCTTACCAGTTTTCTTATCAAAGTCCTCATCAATTTCCAATTGATTCACTACACTTTTCTGGAGTAATCTTTCTAAAACAAAACTTAGATCTATTCTCTGCTTAAAAACATTCAATGCCCCCTGAAGCCTTTTTGGATCTAATGCAGACTTCTTTGCATGATATACCAGGACCTTCATGATCCGGCTCCTGCCTTACTGTTTACAGCAGTGTCCTATCAATCTTCAAAAGGAACAAGATATGTCAGCCACACTAAGCTGCTCTGTCTTCTTGAAACACAGCATGTTGTTCCTTAAGTTTGTGCCTTTGTAGCCTTTGTATTTGCTGTTCCTTCTGCTTAAGTACTCTTATTTGTCTGTGCCAAATGTAAATAAAGTTCTGAGTATGAAGACCCAGTGTGCACTTCTATAGACAGGGAAAGTGTCATGGATGGGTTTGCATATGCCTGAGGGGTTTCCTGGGACACAGGATTTTCAGTCTATAAAACTGAGATACTCCTGAGCAAATCAGAATGACTGTTCACCTTTGTTGAGACTCAAAAGATAGACAGAAACAAGTCTTCTTCTTGTACGTCCTTCATGTTCCCCTGAATCTCTACCATAACCCTATTGCCTTCTATTGCAACTGTTTTAAATTTATGTCTTATTCCCACACCAGGCTATGAGCATCTTCAGGGACTAGGCCTTATTTTTAGCAACTACTCTATCATGAGTCACAGTTTATGTATTTAGTAAATGTTTGATAACTGTGAGTGAAGAAATTGATGAGTAAATGCAGGAATGATGGAATGATATAAAAAAGATTATAAAGAGGAGGTCAATGAGTATAGACAATTTAACAAAATAAATCCAGGAACTAAGACCTGGCATCCAGGTCTCAGAAGCAAGCAAGACAACCATTTGTCAGATTCTAGGGCACATGAAATCTCAGCAAAGTTAGTTAAATTCTAATTTTTGCATTCTGTGGAAGTCCAAATCTCTCTTTAATACATTCATTCATTCTGGGAGGTGGAGAAGATTTATGTTCTTATAGTCACATCTGTTGCTGGGTTCCTGTTTCCTCAAGTACCACATGTTAGTACCAGTCAAAAACAGATGTAAAATTCAGTCCTGCCCACAGGTTCCACAAACAACCCATTCACTCAAAGCATTCGCAAAGTTGTAGCATTTACTGACAATTTTGAGTCTGGTAGAACAAACGCTTATATTGCAGAAACGTAAAAAGTAGCATCAACCACCAAAATTTCAAACTGAGCATTTGGTGTTTGTGTTCCTGCTCTGTAACATGGTCTAGCCACCTGCCTCAAGAGAATTTCTTTTCACCTTTCTACTGAGAGCCCTCTGATCCCTCAGTAACTTTAAGGTTTCTACCTCTTTCCTTTTTTTCCACTCTTGTTTTTCTTTACTCTTCTTTCCTCATAGAAAGAAACAAATTTGCCCTTTTGTGTCTTACTCAGCAGTGCAGCCCTGGTTTTTTCGAACATCCAAGTTCCCTCAGATTCACTCTCCACTCCCAAGCGGCTTACCAACGTATATTCCCATAAGAAAGATAGTTTCCACCCTAAAGAGAAGTTATGGCCAGTCTTTATGATGATTATTTTCACTTCATTACCAAAGGTCAGAAACAGAATAATCACAATGATGCAATGGTGAAGAATGTCAGAGTACCAAAGAAAACTAGTCACTTCTTTTTCAGCCTAATGATAGGCAGACCAGGCTGGAACTGGAACCAGATCCTAATCAGCTTAAGCGTAGAGGCTATAACTGACTTGTCCATTAATGGATCATCATCGGCAGTTAGCCCAGCCTCAAACACATAGGAAGTACTCACTAAATGTTTTTTGAATTGTAAATAAATGATTTGCAAGTTTGGTCACATGAACATTTGTTCTAATTAGGCCATTAAAATAAGTGGTCAGTTTAAGTAAAAAGAACCTGTTAATACATTTGACTTACTAAACACAACCAGTTATTAGCAATCCTGAGGCTTAGTAATGCAAGTTAACAATTGGTTGAAAAGTCAAAAAATAGAATTTACTGAATCCTTCTTTATTACACTTGAGAAAACATTTTTCTGTGTTGATTAAATTACTTCTTTAAAAAATTGCACAGGCAGAAATAAAACTATAAATAAACATTTTTTGTCTAAGTGTACTGCAATAGAAGGCATGCAATTATTTGAGCTTAAAATTAATATTAAAGGATTAAACACATAAATGTACATATTACTTGGAAATTTATAATTAAAATAAAGCAAACAGGTTCATAAGAGAATGCTTTAATATTGTTAACACTGCTTATTCAGAGTTATGTAGAATGGTAAAGGCCTAATTTGTTTTAACAAACAATTCATAAATCCAGAGAGATGTCAACATTACCAAAGGTGTAGGAGTGATTTTTCCTATGCCAGAGTTAAAATAATATCTTCACTGATAATAATAATAAATTTAATCATCAGTGTATGTAGAATACATTTCAAAAAGCAAAAATCTTAACTGCATAATCATAGCTACATAAAAATTATACTTTTGCAGGAATGATTTCAGAGGCTTTGTTTTTAAAACCCTTTCATCATCTTCTAGTTTAAACCTACATATGTTAGAAATACTATATATTTTGTTTACCTTTGGGAGCCTTGGAAACAATGTTTTAGTATTTCAATCCATTTCAGTTATTCTTTCTATGGGTTATTTTAACATTTTTAAAATTCAAAGAAACTATTCTAATGCTTTTTTTATTCTGTTGTTAATAGAGATAATTATAGATTATTACATAATGAGATTTTGCTTTCCAATGTTCAAGAGAACATTTAATGACTATTAGTAAGACAGAATCACAGAGAAGCTAGATATTTCTTCAGTTCACGAAACCTGAGAGTTAGATAATCATGAAAACATTTAAAATCTATCAGTGTGTTTCCTCGTAAGATGCCTTTTCAAGTGTTTGTTGTTTTCTCCTTCCGATTATAGAGTTAAAATGGGAATGCACATACCTTACCTTTCTTGTGGCCTTCGTTTTCCACTAGCCCTAAGTGTGGCTCAGACATCACAGCTATTTTGGCTAAAACATGAGGCTATTCTGCAATGTGTGTAAACTCTGATTGTTAAGCAGCTCTAATTACAAAAATTCTTGCTTTGCTATTTTCTTCAGGGATAGCAAGAGCTGCCAGCATTACAATTTGGAAAAAGTTTTAAGGGAAAAAAGAAAACTAGTCCACACTGTTTTTTAAAAGTCTGGTGTGGTGGAAAGGAAACAAATTTTATTTGCTTTGTTGAGTCAATCTTTTTTTAATAAATCTTTTAAATGATTGAAATATTAATATATAAAAAGACATTCATTTTAATGTGTCATTTTGAGGAATTTAGACTTTTTTATTTAAATGAAATACTTGCAAATATGGTACAAAATTGGTGACAACATTTTTCTCCTGGAAGTCTTCCACTGCCGTCCACAACAACCTTGGTTCTGCTTTGTTTCACATCAACTGTAGATCCAAAGAGACTCTGTTGATTTTATTTCAGTTATTTATAATAACACATTCTGTCACTCCTTCTCTTGGGGGAAAGGTGCCTGGCAAACATTTTTATACAGCTCTTAAAATTGTGAGATTATTCATCTTTTTTCCTGTAATGAACAATTTAGTTGTGTTCATATTGCATCAGATGTGGATAAAGTTCAATATTTCAAAGTAGTATAAGGTTATCACTGAACAAATACATAAAACTTAACTAGAGAAAAGTTTATATGAGATATATATATATATATACATATATATGCTTATTTCTTGTTTTGTTTTGTTCTCATAGATAAAATAGGATTGCTCAGAGCCTATGTCATGTGCAAGTTATATTCTCACAGGCATCTTGGGGGAGTTCCATGACATGCATAGACCATGGAAGTAGTTTCTAGTGAATTGAAAGAGTTAAAGCAGCTTCCAAAGGCACCTCCTAGGGTGTAATTTATTTGCATAAAGAATCCACCTCATTTTCCCTAAAGACCAAAATGTCCACTCTCATCTGCTAGCATATTTTTAATAATTATTTATTATCATAGATGTTGGAAAAGGAAATACTTATTCATACCACCATGTTCCCAGAAGTATATTTTTTCAAGATATCCTGACAACCACCCTAGTCTAACTTTAAATAATTCCAAGGTTTTTTATCACTGACTTAAAAGAATTTCAAATTAGCACTCCTGAGTTTTTCCCCTGATATCTGTAATTAATCTGTCAATCTCACTAAAACCAATTTTTCTAAATCATTCTACGTGCTGATAGTCCTCAACATTTGCAAGATAGAACAACTAGAATTTCTTTGTTTTTACTACCATAAAAATATCTTTAAGTCATTTGTTAGCCCTTAGTATTTGTCTTCTCTGAATTATTAGATACATTTTTCTACATTTTTAAGTCCAGAGTATCTGTGCTATATTTAACAAGAATTCTGTTATTGTTTTGTTCTCACAAAGTATCACTTAATTATGTATAGAACTGTATCATTTGCATGTGAGATCTTTGCACTAATCAATGTATAATTCTAATAAAGTAATTCAATCTTAATATATTTTTTTATTTGCTTTAAATTAAGAGTGAAATGTACTTTTGGAATATATATACACACATATTAAATAAATATCATATCTCTGTGTTTATTTAACCAATATTAATTGCCTGTTGGCTATGCCACCATCCTAGGCATAGAGAGTTGACTCAATAATTTGAGACAATTATTTTGCCTATAATAGCATCTAATCATTCATAAAATTTGAGACAATTACATCTGTTGTATCTTTGCAAATGAATTATTAGTTTTATGTTTAATAGATTCTTAAATAGCAAACACAAATTCCTAATAACTTAAATCCACATGTTGCATGTTAGTGGTATTTATGGTGGTATTTGCAGAAAATATGCAAAATGATATCAACAGCTTTCCACAAGGTCATTCGGGGTGAGAAAGTATGCAAGTTTTACTGAGAAAAGTTAACTTTTAGCTTTGCGCAGTGGAAGTATCGTAGCCAATGAGGTTTATCCGAGGCGCGATTATTGCTAATTGAAAACTTTTCCCAATACCCAGCCATGACGACTTGAAATATAGTGGGCATTGGCAATTTTTGACAGTCTCTATGGAGACTGAATTATTAAAAAAAAAAAAAAGGAAAGTTAACTTTTAGGCAAATTGACCATTCTTGCACAGTGCAAAAAATTAAAAATCCAGATATGTGGTTCTTTTTGCTCCTTTGCACATTTTCTATTGGTAGTAAAATATATTGGACTTGGAATAAAAAATATCTGACTTCTTGAAATTTCAAAATCTATCTTAAACCTATGCAGTTAAATTTTTCTTCTTGAGTTGTTGCTCACTAGAACTTAGAAAACTTCGGATGTAGTTGATTTGTTTTCTTGCCTGAGAAAAAAATGTTAAGAAGGATGAACAATTCAAACAATTACAGATTAAGTACTTTTCAGGCTTGGAACTCTGACTTCACAACAAATGATAATGTAAGTTATTAATTTCTGTAAATTTTGTCACTTACCATATTCCTACAGCAGGTCCTCCATTGAAAAGAATAATGAAAAGGATAGCTTACTTCTGTGGCTACCTAATCTGTTCTGCAATGTCCAGTTCATCTCACAGGAGCCCGATCTTAAGAGAAAAATGAAATGAGACAAATAGTGTTCCAAAAATTGAAAACCATGGTAGTTACTCAAGTATCTACATATGTGTGTATTTGTGTGTGTTTTATTACATATAGACAGAGCCTCTCTTTTATACTGGACTGAAACCTCCCAGAAAATCTGTAACTCTTAACAGAAAGAAAAACAGGAAACAAAAGACACAAATCTAAAACAGTCAACATTCACTTGAATATCAAAATTAAGACATTGGGACCTAACACATTTTTACAAAAGTACATGCCTGCTATTGAATACTAATTTCAGACTAATTCAAAACATCTAGTTTCTTATAGGCTTTTTACAACTCTAAGAATAGACACACACACACACACACACACACACAGATAGTTTTTAGTTTTGTGGGACAATTGCTAAATTTTTCTAAGAATTTAATTTACAATTTCCATGTCTTGTTAATCAATGTAAAAATCAGAGTGGAACTAAAATGATCTTACTTTAATTCACGAGTTAAAGTTTGACTATTAGGATAACAATTCTAGTTAATTCAATCTAGTAAGTACATATCAAAATGTAAGCTACTGAAAATTAATATTATATATATGCATGCTAAATTTCAATGTTCACTGAGCTTATTTAAAGTTTGTATAATGCAATACACACACACACACACACACACACACTCCTATATGTTTAGAATAACTTCCCTAAAGCCAAATTTATTTCTCAATAAAGGCATCTCAACTCAAATATACTAAACCTAAGTATTAACAGCTTTCTTTGTTATAATACTAATCATCTATGAATAATATAGAAACAATATTACATTTATTGTTTTGTAAGCTTCTGCACATTATAAAAATATTGTAGGATATCTACATTCTGTCCTGCTTTTAAATCTGTGGGGCCAATTTTATGTCACACAAAATTCAGTTTCATAGTCTCAAATGCCCCAGAAGTGTTTTAGAGATTCATTCCCTGAACAAGACACATTGTCAATACCCACCCAGGCAACAGGTCCATGCTTAGATATTAAATAGTCTCAGACAAAACAGTAACCATGGTGTTTTCCAGACAGCTGTAAAATACTTGATTTCCTTTCAAGGAGTCCATTCTGATGTTTAAGAATTCTTATAGTCAGGCCATAGCATTGTACAGTTAATTATAATCCTTCATGTTGGAACTAAACCTCAATCTTTTTTTTTCTTGTACGCTCAGTAGAAACAAAATTTCTGACACTTGCTAAGCTCCCAATATAGTAATTGAATGTATGAGCAAACAGATACTATTTATAGCGTTTTGTTTCTGCACCTCTTTTGGCCATTATTTAACTATAAAAATGAACAGCTCAAATTAAATTTCCCCTTATTTTTATTGCATTGAGCTCTATTGAAATATACTAAGTATAATATATGTAGCAGCATACTAAGGTTGAGCATTTTAAATGTGAAATAGAGATGATCAATTTCTTTCCAGCTTCTAAACCCATAAACTTCCCTGTCTGTGCTATCCTGATCTCCCTCCCTTCTTTCTCTCTCCAGCTCACATCTAATCTTCCTGCCAATGCACTGTATTTCACCTTCTCAGCTCTTAAGAGAACTTAATCCATCAGTGATCCTTCCTTTTCTCCTGGGATTGCACCTTCTTCCTCATTTAACTAAAGATATTTTGTCAATATCAAGTATCTCCTGGCTTCAAACAGAAAGATGAGGAGTAGCCCACATTTTCTGCCTTTCTTTACTTCATTGCTAGTCATACTTCAACTCACTAAAATCTAGATCCTTCCCTCATTATTCCATTTAAGCTGCTCATATAATTTCATTACTGGCCTCTTTACTGTACCTTTTCCAGTTTTCATCTTATTTGACTTCTTAGTGGCATTGACAGGATGACAAATGACTACATTTTCCTTGTTGGAATTTTGCCCACCAGCTCCCAGAAAAACCCTTCAGTCTAGTTTCTCCTAATTTGCTAGGTATTGCTTCTCAGATTTGGATAGTCACCTTTTTCCAAGCACTCCTTAAATACTGCTGCTCCTCCCCTTCCTCCAGAGTTCAATCCTGGGTCTGTGTTTGTCCTCATCCTGTTAACTCCTTCTGTGAATTTGTCCTTACAGTTGGCTTTCACCAACACTGAAAGGGATGATGATTAAAACAACTGAAATTTCAAGCCCAGGATTCTTTCTTGAGCCACTGCGGCATGCTGGAGTCCCGCAGAACCAGAAGTACCCCTTGGCTGACCTCTTCAGCTTCTAGGAGGTAATTATTATAGTTTTGACTCCATCTGGCCTGGTCTAACTCTTCATGGCTTTGGCATTGTTTTTTTCTACTCAATTTTGTGTGACTTAAAATAAAAATGAAACCTTTATTTAACTTAATAAATCTATCAGTATTGTAATTTTAAATTCTGTTTCATAAATAGCAGAAAATGTACAGATTTAATTGAATAAATATGAGCAAAGAGTATAACAATGTTACACTTATTTTATTGTTTTCAAATAATATTTTCATATTTATTCCTTAAATCCTCACAACCACCGTATAATTTTATTATTTACTTTAGGAAATTTAGGCTTCCAGATATTTGGAGGCTTATCCATGACCACACACTAGTAAGTGACAGAACAAGAACTTGAAATATTAGAAAAAATTACATATCTTCACGTAAATATTATATCACAAATCACAAAGTCCTGCTCCCTGGTTGAGAGCTGCTTTCCTCAAAGATGCCACAAAGAAGGAAGTATTATTTAAGTTTCTTATTCTTTACTTTTATTTTTTTGATAGAAGAAATATTTAGTTCTAAAACACCGAAAAAATGAAAAATTAAAGAGGGAAATCAAAGATCATGTGTCACCTACAAATTGAGTTTTATGTTCTACATAGCAGTTAATGGTATATGTATGCTTTCTTTAGCATGAGAGTCAGCAAATTACAAGCTGGACAAGATGTATCAAAATTGAAAAATAAATCTTAATTTTTTATAAAGGATTTAAAAGCTACTTCTGCAAGATTCAGACTAATTGGATGTCCTTAGTGTATTTTGCTCAGTTCCCTGAGCAATGGTGATGGCCTTTTGACATTTGCCTTAAGGGCCTTTGCTGATCTTGACACTCATTCCATATGTTTAAACAAAGCATGTGGTTTTGCTAGGATCCTGCCACTGACAGGGAAACATAATCTCTGAATGAGGCAGGAGCCCAGACCCCAGAAGATCTTCAGAGTTATGCTAGGACGAGACTCCCGTCTAGCAATGAGGGGCAGTAACATTCCTCCCTGGCGCCTGCTGAAACAAATTTCAAGAATGGTAACAGGCTTCTTTTAAGGTTTTAAAACTATCAGTCTGGGATCAGCAGCCTTTTCTGAGAAGCTGTGGATGCCAAATTCCAGCTGTCACAACTTGCTTCTGTGAGAACCTCATGCTCAGTTGGTCAGAGACATGGAAGATGAACCTATTTAAGATCGTGAGCCTCAACTCTTTTCACAGACAGACCAAATGCAAACCACAAATCGCCTTCTTGAAAACCTCAGCCTTTCCTTCTTGGTTTGGAATACAGGGTCAACACAAGGTTATCTGTAGGTTGGATGTGAGCACCCAAACAAAATATTTAACCAACTATATGACTAGTTTATGGTTTCAGGTTTTTCTTTCAAAATATTTGCAGCCCATTAATCACTATCATGAAAGAGTCTTCGTCAAGGAGTTCATACCCAGTTCATTTATTAGGCTACACAATCAGTATTTATATACTTGTATCACAAAGAGAAAGACAATAATTGACCAAATTGAATCGAGGCATGTCTAGGATTTGAGACCTTCAAGCAACATTTTTTTCTTTATGAGATTTTCAATTATCTGATCGTGGCTGTAGAGTGACAACTTGGGTGACATTAGTTCTCTTAGAGAGGGAAAGGTAAGATTTCAGCTCCACATGCAGTTTCTCAAAACCAGAACCATGACTAATGAATTGCTCAACAGGAAAAATAGCTGATCTTCAAAGAGTTGAGAATGTGTGCTGTAGCGAATGTTATACATAAATAATATTTATTGGACTTGAGTGATCTCTGATTACACTCCTTAAAAAGAATTTCCTGAACTATTTTTCATTGGCAATTAAGCCATACTTAATAATAATTAAATACTTAATATGTGCAGGGCACTATTTTGAGTCTTTTAACTGCATTAATGCATTCAATTCTCACAATACTACTTTGTGGTGGCTATTTGCATTATACCTATTATATTGATAAATACCAGCCTAGAAAAGTTAAATAACTTGCCCAAGATCTCACAGCTAGAAGGTAGAAGGACCAGAATTTATCTTTGATATTATAATTTAAAATCATAGAAAGCAATAGATAAATAACTTGCCCAAAATCTCACGGCTAGAAGGTAAAAGGACCAGAATTTATATTTGATATTATAATTTAAAATCATAGAAAGCAATAGATAGAAGTTAATGTTTTCTATTGTGGAACTTACTGTGTCTTTTGGCTTCTCCTCCAAAATTTGTAGGGGCTACCTATACAATAGGTATGTCTATGAAATAATAGTTTAATTGGATTTTTGGTGACATGGCTTCTTCCATTATTACACTTTGTCACTTTTAGTAAGTCAAGTGCAGAATTGATACTCTGGGTCAGTGTTTTCTTTAGGACACCAGGGTAGAAGTTAGAAGCCCTCAGTAATAGACTCACCTCTGCCATCAACAAACTCTATGTCCTTAACTAGTCTCTTAACCATTTTAAGACTCTGTGTCTCCTCTCTACCTGAATGTAATAAGTCTTGCCCTTTCCTGGCCCACAAACAGAATCCCTGACACATCAGCAACAAGAAGTTTGTTAAAGTATTATGTCCATAAAATTATTATATGGATATATGTTGTCATTAATTTTTTATTAAATAAACACCCAGCAACCTTGAAGCCATGGTAGTGAGTTAAACAAAAAGTTTAAGTAGCTATTTCTTATACAACAGGAAATTTTGCCAAATGTCATTGTATTTAATTTTGATAAAGTACAACATATCTACTTTTGCTTTAGTGCTTTTGGTGCTGTATCTAAAAACTCGTTACCAAACAAAAAATAACATAGATTTTTCTCCTGTTTTCTCTTAGAATTTTACAGTTTTGAATTTAGATCATTTAGGTCTATGATCTACTTAGAGTAAATTTTTGTGAAAGGTGTACAATCTATGTTTACTTACTTGTTTATATTTTTGTTTAACTTTTATTTTAAGTTCAAGGATACAGGTGTGGGTTGGTTATGTAGGTAAATTATGTGTCAAGGTGTTTGGTGTACAGAAGATTTCATCTTCCAGGTAATAAGCATAGTACCTGATAGGTAATTTTTCAGTCCTCTCCATCCTCTCATATCCTCTGCCTCCAAGTAGGGCCTGGTGTCTGTTGCTCCTTTCTTTGTGTCCATGTGTACTCAATGTTTAACTCCCACCTGTAAGTGAGAACATGCGGAATTTGGTTTTCTGTTTCTGCGTTAGTTCACTTAAGATAATGGTCTCCAGCTTCATTCATCCTGCTGAAAAAGACATGATTTCATTGTTTTTTATGGCTGTGTAGCATTTCATGGTGGATATGGACCATATTTTCTTTATCCAGTTTACTGTTGATGAGAATGTAGGTTAATTCCATGACTTTGCTCTTGTAAATAGTGCTGTGATAAGCATATACATGCATGTGTTTTTGTGGTAGAACAATTTATATTCCTTTGAGTATATACCCAATAAAATTATTGCTAGGTAAAATGGTACTTGTTTTAAGTTCTCTGAGAAATCATCACACTGCTTTTACATTAGCTAAACAAATTTACATTCACATGAGCTGTGTGTAAGCATTATTTTCTCTGCAACCTTGCCAGAATCTCCTATTTTTTGAATTTTTAATAATAGCCATTCTGAGTGGTCTGAGATAATATTCATTGTGGTTTTAATTTGCATTCCTCTACTGATCAGTGCTGTTGAGCTTTTCTTTGTATGCTTGTTGGCCATGTGTATGTCTTCTTTTGAAAAGTGTCCACTTTTCAAAAAAAGACATATATGAGGCCAACAAACATGAAAAAATGCTCATTATCACTGGTCATTAGGGAAATGCAAATCAAAACTACATTGATATACCATCTCACACCAGTTAGAATGGCGATCATTAAAGAATCTGGACACAACAGATACTGGAGAGGATGTGGAGAAATAGGAACACCTTTACACTGTTGATGGGAGTGTAAATTATACTCCATTACAACCATTGTGGAAGACAGTGTGGCGATTCCTCAAGGACCAAGAAACAGAAATCCCTTTTGACCCAGCAACCCCATTACTGGGTATGTACCCAAAGGATTATAAATCATTCTGCTATAAAGACACATGCACACGTATGTTCATTGTGGTACTGTTTACAATAGCAAAGACTTGGAACCAACCCAAATGCCCATCAATGATAGATTGGACAAGGAAAATGTGGCACACATACACCATGGAGTACTATGCAGCCATAAAAAGAGCAGTAAGTTCATGTCCTTTGTAGGGACATAGATGAATCTGGAAACCATCATTCTCAGCAAACTGATACAAGAACAGAAAACCAAACACTGCATGTTATCACTCATAGGTGGGTGTTGAAGAATGAGAACACATGGACACAGAGAGGGGAGCATCACGCACTGGGGTCTGTTGGTGGGGGCTAGAGGAGGGACAGCAGGTGGTGGGGAGGTTTGGTAGGGAAAAAAAAGTGTCTGTCATGTCCTTTGCCCACTTTTTAATGGGGTTGTTTGTTTTTTGCTTGTAAATTTAAGTTCCTTACAGACTCTGGATATTTTTTTTTTGTCAGAAGCATAGTTTGAAAATATTTTCTCCCATTCTGTAGGTTGTTTATTTACTCTGTGGATAATTTCTGATGCTTTGCAGAAGCTCTTTAGTTTAAGTAGGTCTGATTTGTCAGTTTCTGTTTTTGTTGCAATTACTTTTGGCATCATCTTCATGAAATCTTTTTCAGGGCCAATGTTGAGAATAATATTTCCTAAATTATCTTCCTGTGTTTTTATAGTTTTAGGTTTTCCATTTAAGTCTTTAATCCATCTAGATATGATATTTGTATATGGTATAAGAAAGGGGTCCAGCCCTAATCTTTTGTATGTGGCTAGTCTGTTACCCCAGGACCATTTATTGAATAGAGAGTCCTTTTCCTGTTGCTTGTTTTTGTTAATATTATCAAATGTCAGATGGTTGTAAGTGTATGGCTTTATTTCTGGGCTCTCTATTCTTTTCTATTGATTTGTCTATCTGTTTTGTACTAGTACCACGCTGTTTTGTTTATTACAGCCTTGTAGTATAGTTTGACATCTTGTAACATAATGCCTTCAGCTTTCTTATTTTTGCTTAGGATTGCCTTGACTATTTGAGCTCTTTTTTGGTTTCATATGAATTTTAAAATACGTTTTGCTAATTCTGTGAAAAATGTCATTGGTAGTTTGATAGGAATAGCATTGAATCTATAAATTACTGTGAGGAGTAAGGCTACTTTAATGATATTAATTCTTCCTATCTGTGAGCATCGAATGTTTTCCCATTGTATATGTCATCTCTTGATTTCTTTTAAAGGTGTTTTGTAACTCTCTTTTTAGAGAATTCTCATCTCTCTGGTTAGCTGTATTCCTAAGTATTTTATTCTTTTTGTGGCTATGGTGAATGGAATTGTTTTCTTGATTTGGGTCTTAGATTGGATGGTGTTGGTATATTGAAATGCTACTGATTTTTATACATTGATTTTGTATCCTCAAGAAATAACCAAAATCATGACTAAACTGAATGAAATGGAGATACAGAAAAAATAATACAAAGATCAATGGATCAAAGATTTGGTTATTTGAAATAAATAAATAAAATTTATAGACCATTAGCTAGATGATCTATGCAAACTTTGCTGAAGTTATTTATCTGCTTAAGGAGCTTTTGGGCAGAGCCTATGGGGTTTTCTAGATATAGAATTGTATCATCTGTGAAGAAAGATAATTTGACTTCCTCTCTTCCCATTTGGATGCCTTTCCTTTCTTTCTCTTGCCTGATTGCTCTGTCTATAACTTCCAACGTTATTTTGAATAGGAGTGGTGAGAGCAGGCATTCTTGTCTTGTTTTGGTTCTCAGGGGAATGCTTCCAGCTTTTGCTCATTCAATATGATGTTAGCTGTGGGTTTGTCATGTATAGCTTTTATTATTTTGAGGTATTCACCTTTAAAGCCTACTTTGTTGAGGGTTTTTAACATGAAGGAATGTTGAATTTTATTAAAAGTCTTTTCTGCATTTATTGAGATGATAATGTGGTTTTTGTTTTTAGTTCTGTTTACATGGTAAATCACATTTATTGACTTGTGAATGTTACACCAACCTTGCATCCCAGGGATAAAGCCTACTTGATCATGGTGGATTAGCTTTTTGATGTGCTGCTAGATTTGGTTTGCTCATATTTTGCTGAAGATATTTGCATCTATGTTCATCAATAATATTGGCCTGAAGTTTTTTTTTGTTGTTGTGTCTCTGCCAAGCTTTGGTATTAGGACAATACTGGCCTCATAGAATGAGTTAGAAAGAAGTTTTTCTCCTAATTTTTTTAGGAATAATTTCAGTAGGAATGGTACCAGCTTTTTACACATCTGGTAAAATCTGGCTATGAATCCATCTGATCCCGGGCTTTTTCTGGTTGGTAGGCTTTTTATTAGTGATTCAACTTTGGGAATCATATTGATCTGTTCAGGGATTCAATTTCTTCCTTGGGAAGTTGTATGTTTCTGGGAATCTATCCATTTCTTCTAGATTATCTAGATTGTGTGCATGGGTGTGCACGGAGGTATTCATAGTGGTCTCAGAGCTTTTTTTGTATTTCTGTGTGGTAAGTGGTAATATCCTGTTTGGCATTCTGAGTTTGTTTATTTTTTTTTAGTCTGGCTAACAGTCTATCAATTTAATTTTTTTTCAAATAACCAACTCTTTGATCCATTGATTTTTTTTTTTTTGCACCTCAATTTGCTTCAGTTCCATCATGATTTTGGTTATTTATTGTATTCTGCTAGCTTTGTGGTTTGCTTGCTCTTTTTTCTCTAGTGCCTCAAGGTGTGATGTTAGGTGTCAATTTGACATCATTCTAACTTTTTGATGTGGGCATTTAATGCTATATAAACTTCGCTTTTAACATTGTTTAGCTGTGTCCCAGAAATTCTGGTATAGTGTATCTTTGTACGCATTAGTTTCAAAGAATTTCTTTATTTCTGCCTTAATTTCATTGTTTACTCAAAAGTGATTCAGGAGCAGGTTGTTTAATTTTCATGTAATTGTATGGTTATGAGAAATTTTCTTAGTAGTAATTTCTATTTTTCTTGTGCTGTGTTTTAAGAGGGTGTTTGGTATGATTTGAGAATTTTTAAAAATTTGCTGAGGATTGTTTTATGGCCAGTTGTGTGGTTCATTTTACAGTGTGTGCTATGTGCTAAAAAGAAGAATGTATATTCTGTTGTTTTGGGGTGGTGAGTTCTGTAGATATCTGTTAGGCCCATTTGGTCTAATTTTGAGTTAATTTCCCAATGTCTTTGTTAGTTTTCTGCCACAGTGGTGTGTCTAATACTGTCAGTGAGGTGTTGAAATCTCCAACTATTGTTGTGAAGTTATTTAATTCTCTTTGCAGGTCTCTAAGCATTTGCTTTATGAATCTGAGTGCTCTTGTGCCGAGTACACACATATTTAGTTAGATCTTTTTGTTGAATTGAACTCTTTACCATAATGTAACAATCTTTGTTTTTTTAAATCATTGTTGGTTTAAAGTCTGTTTTGTCTGAAATTAGAACAGCAACTCCTGCTTTTATCTGTTTACTTAGTAGTTTTTTCTCAATCCCTTTACTTTGAGTCTATGGGTGTCATTGCATGTGAGATGAGTCTCTTATAGAAAGCATACACTTAGGTCATACTTCTTTATACAACTTGCCACTCTGTGCCTTTTAACTGGGGGTATTTAGCCAATTTAAATTTAAGATTAATATTGATATTTGCAGCTCTGATCCTGTCATTGTGTTGTTAGCTGGTTATAATGCAGACTTGATCAAATAGTTGTTTTATAGTGTCAGCTGTCTATGTACTTCAATGTGTTTATGTGGTGCCCAGTAGAGTCTTTTAATATTTAGCATTCCCCTAAAGACCTTGTGTAAGGCAGGTCTGGTGGTAATGAATTCCCTTAGCATTTGCTTGTCTGAAAAAGATTGGATTTCTCCTTTGCTTATGAGGCTTAAATTAGCTTGATATGTAACTCTTGGGTGAAATTTCTTTCCTTGAAGAATGCTGGAAATAGGCCTCCAATCTCTTCCAGCTTGTAGGGTTTCTGCTGAAAGGTCCACTATTAGCCTGATGGGGTTCTTTTTGTAGGTGACCTGCCTATTCTTTTTAGCTGCCTTTTTATATTTTTTTCTTTCATTTTAACCTTGGAGAATCTGAGGACTGTGTGTCCTGAGGATGGTGGTCTTGTATAGTATTTTGGAGAGGTTCTCTAAATTTCCTGGATTTGAATTTTGGCATCTCTGGAGAAGTTGAGGAAATTTTTATAGATGATATTCTCAAATACATTTTCCAAGTTGCTTGCTTTTTTTCCTTTTAGGGACACCAGTGAGTCATATGTTTGATCTCTTTATCTAATCCTATATTATTCTGAGGTTTTACTTATTCTTTATTGTTTTTTCTTTGTTTTTGTCTAACTGAGTTATTTCAGAGAGCTGGTCATCAAGGTCTGAGATTCTTCACTTAGCTTGGTTGATTCTACTGTTAATACTTATAATTATGAAATTCTTGAGGTTGGCTTTTAACCATATTAGTTTAGTTTAATACTTTTTAAAATATTATATTCATTAGATTCTTGAATTGAGTTTTGACTTTTCCCTGAATGTTGGTGATGTTCATTCCTATCCATATTCTGAATTTTGTTTCTCACGTTGCAGCCACTTCAGTCTGGTTAAGAACCATTGCTGGGGAACTAGTACATTTGTTGGGAAGTAAGAAGCCACTCTGGCTTTTTGAGTTGCCAAAGTTCTTGTGCTGGTTTTCTCTCATCTGTGTGGGCTGATATTCTTTCAGTCTTTGGAGTTCCTGTCCTTTGGGTTTTGCGTGTTTGTTATTGTTGTTGTTTGTTAGCTTGCTTGCTTGCTTTTATGTTCTTTTATGCCCTTGAATGCTTAACTATGGTATAAGGTGGGTTTATTCAACTGGCTTCAATTTTAGTACACTCCTGGGTTTTGAAGGAACCCCTTCTGATTATTGTCTTTATGTCCATATTTCTTTTACTGGATGTTCTGGTTCACAGGGCTCCCTTGGATAGAGGCTGCAGTTTAAAAACTGCCTTCTTCTTCCACTTGAAAGAAAGTGGTTTTAAGGTGAGTTGATTGACAACCTTAATTCCATGTACATTCTTTATTTCCTCTTGCTATGTTACATAACATATACATAGGATTCTGAAATTAGAAAACAAACATATTTGGAGAGCACTGTTAATCTGCATATCCCACCTATTTTTGTGAATGGTCAGCTCACAAACCAAAGCCTAAGGTTATCCTAGACTCCTGTTCTTCCTTAAGTCTGAACACAATATGTTACCAATACTTCTTAATGCTAAACTTTGATTTTTCTTAAATTATCTTTGCCTTCTCCACAATCTCTTATCTCTTCTCAAACACAGAAGTTCGTGTTTTCATCATATGTCTAGCTCAGGCAACAGAGGTAGCCCCCTAATTGTTCTTCCTGTGGTATTCTTGCACCATCTTTTCTCTCATAATCTCAATCCTCCTTGCACATTTCTACATCTGTCCTCTACAGATATAGACAGACAGACAGACGGATGGATGGATAGATAGATAGATAGACAGATCCAGATCTGACAACTTCGTTTTTATGTAACCCTTGCAATAGCTCTTCACAACGTCAGGCTGTGAAGGTCAAATAGCCAAGACTGCCACTCAAGGCCTTCAGACCTGGCTCTTGCAAACCTATCCAACCTCCATTTCCAACACACTTTCATATGCCTTATGTTATAGCCACAGCATGTTCTGCTACATCCCTCTTTAAATTATGCTGTTTCTTGCTTTATTTGCTTTTGCAGTTGATATATCTATCATGTCAAATGCTTGCCTGCCTCCATCATCTTCTTTCTAGCTATCTACACTCATCCTTCAAGACTCTGCACAGACAATTCTTCCTTCAGAAGACTGTCCCAATTAGTCAGGGTGGAGAGCTAGCCTACATCTGTCCTCACAAAGTACTACATTGATATGGGAATACTCACTCTGTTGTGTTATAATTCTGGTTTACTTGTCAGTCTCCTTTCATGACTTCTTTGAAAACAAGAACTATGACTTTCATTTTGTGCCATCAGAGCTGCAGAGTGATTGGTAGAAAGTACATATGCAGAACTTGCTTAAAGAATGAATGAGTCTTGGGGATATAAATCTATTCTGGGAGTTAAGGGAATATTTTATCTGGAATTTGCTGAGAACAGTACTGGAGCTAATCTAGTTTGCTAAGCTTTCCCCAAGTAGAAGCAGAAATTTGATTCCTCGACATCCTAAGAACTGGACAAGAATTCAGACGCTTTCTATAAGAGGAAGTCAGGAAAACATTTCCTCTGGCTCCAGTATGAGTCATAGACCAAGAAGCAAGCTTATGAAAGGCAGCAAGGATGCATCTACCAGATAAATTTTACAGGAGTTAAAATGACATTTCTCTCTTGTATAAACTCTTAATTGGCTGCTGATGGTCACTAGGGTGTTTATCAGCCTCAAGGCTGACTCCATTCTGCTGCCATCTGTCTCAGTTGTAAGCTCACTATAAGTTCCATATGGCTGCTTAATTCCAAAGAACCTAAAGTGTCCTCATGTTCCATAGGGCCAGTTGAGACAAATGACTTACCTCATATGGTTTAGGTTTGAACTAACTGAGAAGTAAAATTAGCTGTACCCCAAATCTCTCAAAAACGCTTTTCCTTTAATAGAGAGGCTGCTATGGGCAACTGGAATCTCTGTCACACTTTATCACATGTTTATCTACTCTAAATAGAGAAGACATTTATACTTTTTAAATGATGGAAAGAAGGTAACATTTTTATTTGTACTGAATAAAAACACTAACATAATTTCTACAAAGTTAATGCTCAATTCACTATTTCTCTCACAGTATAAATAATTATCCTTTTTATTTGATGATGGTGGTGATCTTGGAGCTATGCTACTGTACCTGGGCACCTTATGGTCAGAAATTATTTATATATTTATTCAACCAAAGATTTTTTAATTCAATGTTAAGATTTTACAGTTAATCACCTGATTTATTCTTTCAAGAGGCCCCTTTAAATCTTCATTTCCTTTGTTCTTTCTATTTTATAACTGTCCTGCAAAGTCCTAGTTCTTGATCTATGCAGCAGTCTGCCTTCCCCATTGTAAACAGTGCTGCAGAATTTGCAAAACCATGCAATTTGGCCTCTTTACAAATTCATGGCCTTTCTGTCCCGATAAGTCCTCTATCTATTTCAGTCTCTTTCTTGTCTTCCAAATGCTCCTATCTTGTTGCCTTCAACAAAAACTCCAAAGTCTTACCATTCTCTTCATGATTCAGACTCTTCATTTTCTCCCACACTTTCACTCAAGTTCTTGCTTTTCATATCCACAATCAAATCAGCGGGGCCACCTCATCCTTATTCTCTTCAATCTAGTCTGGTAGGATTAATTATTCCATTGAGGACTAGTTCATTCAACTGTGCTGCTGAAAACCTCCTTATCTTCTCAGGGGGCCTTGCTTTATCTGTTGACTGCTTTGCCTTGAATTATGATCCGCTCCTTCTCTACTTGATCCTTTTCCTACTGAATGAAACATTCAGGTCAACATATCCTCTCTATATAAAACATAAGACAAAGACCCTGCTACCCATACTCTCTTTATATTCTACCAATCTCTTTAACTCTTTTGTCATCAGAAGTTCTTGAGCTCTTTCTCTGGACTTGCTGTCCTCACTTCTTTCTTCTTTCCCTGTCCCACCTCCACCTCCATTTACTCCTTAAAGAATACACTTTTATATTTCATGAAAATTCATGTTTTCCTTATATCTCTGTCATCAATGTGGATGTCTTTTTCTCTCTATATGTCTTTTAAATTATCATTATTTCTCAGATGTTGCAAACTGATCCAAGCTAATTAGGCAATTCATAATCCTAGGTTTCATTTATCAATAGGTAATGGTAGTCATTCTACAGTAGGAGTTTGCTACTTCCTCAGCCCTGCTTCTAGCTATAAAGAAAGCAGGGCAGGCATAGACCAAATTCTGCACACAGACAGCATACAGACATTTATTCAACAAATGTTCACTAGCAAAACAGGCATTATACTGTTCTCTGTAAGACTGATTTGATCTTTAATTTTTATACTGAAATCCATCTGCTTCCTTCTTTAGTTTCACTGGATACTGTGATTTGAGTTATTTTATATGCATGTGTGTATGGGGTGGGTAAATGGTATGTGAGTCCTTATGTGTTTATGTTGGCATGTCATAAAACAGGTGGAAAATTCAGTGACAAAAATCTCAAACACATTTCTACATTCTTCTGTGCTAACTGCAAGAGGAAAGGAAGGGAGGATGGGGAGACAGAAATATTTTATTTTCTTGAATTCTTTTCGAAGTGTGCTAGCATTTAAAGCTATTTGTGAATAAGTTGCAAGAATATCTGCTGATGTTTGTGAAAATTATTGGGAATCTAGGAATTAATTATGATATGTTTTTATTTCTTTTTTAAAACTTCCTCTTTTGGATCAGATTTATATATTTTCATTTGAGCAAAATTAGGTCTTATTTAACGATATCTCACATTTATAATGATTTGAAATTGTTAAATGAGATGTCATTAATTTCTAAAAAGAATTATTTATGATACACATAGCGTTCCAATACAATTAACTGAAATGCTTATGAAATCACTCATAATCTTTCAGCTTACCAAATGAAATGGTTTTCATTGTTTACATTTCTCGTACTACATGTAAAACAGCATATCTTTCTTTATAGTTGTAACCACAGCATATATAACATTTCTTTACTAACATTAATATTTATTTATCCTTATTACGTTTTTGCTTTTATAACTACTATTTCTAGTTGTAACAAATTATGTCATAGCATAGACAAATTTCTTCTTCTTTACTTACTTATACCCCTATTTTTTGTCATTTGCTAATGCTTGTTATTAGCTATTATGAATGTGTTGTGCTAAACATCTTTATAGATAACAGTTTCTTTCCTGTTGGATTATTACTTAAAATAAATTTCCAGAAATGATGTTACTAGATAAAAACATGAACGTTTTTATGATTCTTGCTGCATACTGTACATTATTTCCCAGAAAATTCAAAAATACTTTTAATAGTTATTTGTTGATTATATAGTAAATTTCAGGATACATATTGCTACTAGACATACAGAAATAAAAAGCAAAGTTCTTTTCCTGGGGGAACTTCTATATTTTCTTCTTGGGTGCTCTGACTTCTGCTATAGGTGGGTAAACCATTTATCAACCATTAGTGGACTTAATAATATCAAACTATACTACAGGGCTACAGTAACCAAAACAGCATGATACTGGTACAAGATCAGAAACATAAACCAATGAAACAGAATAAAGAATCCAGAAATAAGACTGCACACCTGCAACCATCTGGCTTTGGATAAACTTGACAGAAACAAGCAATGGGTAAAGGGTTTCTTATTTAATAAGTGGCGCTGGGAGAACTGGGTAGCTACATGCAGAAAATTTAGACTGGACCCCATCCTCACACCTTATACAAAAATCTGCTTAGGATGGATTAAAGACTTTAATGTAAAACAAAAAAACTATAAAAACTCTAGAAGATAACTTAGACAATACTATTTAGGACATAGGCACTGGCAAATATTTCATGAAAAAGACACCAAAAGCAATCACCACAAAAGCAAAAATGGATGACTGGAATCCAAACTAATGAGCTTCCAATCAGCAAAAGAAATTATCAACAAAATAAAGAGACAACCTACAGAATGGGAGAAAATGTTTTGTTTTCTTTTCTTAAATTTACTGTATTTTAAGTTCTGGGGTACATGAGCAGAACGTGCAGGTTTGTTACATAGGTATACATGTGCCATGGTGGTTTGCTGCATCCATCACCCCGTCATCTGCATTAGGTATTTCTCCTAATGCTATCCCTCCCCAATCCCCCTACTCCCTACTATCCCTTCCCTAGTCCCCCACCCACTAGCAGGCCCCAGTGTGTGATGTTCCCCTCCCTGTCCATGTGTTCTCATTGTTCAACACTAACTTAAAAGTGAGAACACGTGATGTTTGGTTTTCCGTTCTTGTGTCAGTTTGCTGAGAATGGTGGTTTCCAGCTTCAACCATGTCCCTTAAAAGGATATGAACTCATCCCTTTTTACAGCTGCCTAGTATTCCATGGTGTATATACACCACATTTTCTTTATCCAGTCTATAATTGATGGGCATTTGGATTGGTTCCAAGTCTTTGCTATTGTCTTTATAGTGTGCACTTGTCTTTATAATAGAATGATGTATAAAGCTTTGGACATATATGCAGTAATGAGGTTGCTGGGTCAAATCATATTTCTGGTTCTAGATCCTTGAGGAATCACCAAACTGTCTTTCACAGTGGTTGAACAAATTTTCACTCCACCAACAGTGTAAAAGCATTCCTATTTCTTCACATCCTCTCCAGCATCTGTTGTCTCCTGATTTTTTAGTTATCCTCATTCTAACTGGTGAGAAATGGTATCTCAATGTGCATTTCTCTAATGACCGGTGATTATGAGCATTTTTTCATATGTTTGTAAGCTGTGTAAGTGTCTTCTCTTGAGAAGTGTCTGTTCATATCCTTTGCCCACTTTTTGATGTGGTTTTTTGTTTTTTCTTGTAAATTTATGTAAGTTCTTTGTAGATTCTGGATATTTGTCCTTTATAAGATGAGTAGATTGCAAAAGATTTTCTCATTCTGTTGGTTGTGGGTTCACGCTAATGATAGTTTAGTTTGCTGTGCAGAAGCTCTTAAGTTTAATTAGATCTCATTTGTCTATTCTGGCTTTTGTTGCCATTGCCTTTGGAGTTTTGATCATGAAGTCCTTGCCCATTCCTATGTCCTGAATAGTATTGCCTAGGTTTTCTTCTAGGGTTTTTATGGCGTTAGGTCTATGTTTAAATCTTTAATCCATCTGGAGTTAATTTTTGTTAAGATGTAAGGAAGGCCTTTGGTTTCAGCTTTCTACATATGGCTAGTCAGTTTTCCCAGCATCATTTATGAAATAGAAAATCCTTTTCCCATTGCTTGTTTTTGCCAGGTTTGTCAATGATCCAATGGTTGCAGATGTATGGTATTATTTCTGAGGCCTCTGTTCTTGTCCATTGGTCTATACCTCTGTTTTGGTACCAGTACCATGCTGTTTTGATAACAGTAGCCCTGTAGTATAGTTTGAAGTCAGGTAGCGTGATGCCTTCAGCTTTTTTGTTTGTTTGTTTTGTTGTTGTTGTTGTTTTTGCTTAGGATTGCCTTGGCTATGCAGGCTTTTTTTTTTTTTTTTTGGTTTCAAATGAAGTTTAAGGTGTTTTTTTTCCAATTCTGTGAAGAAAGTCAAGGTAGCTTGTTGGGATAGCATTGAATCTGTAAATTACTTTGGGCAGTATGGCCATTTTCAAGATACTGATTCTTCCTAACCATGAGCATGGACTATTTTTCCATCTGTTTATTTCCTCTCATTTCCTTGAGCAGTGGTGTGTAGTTCTCCTTGAAGAGGTCCTTCACATCTCTAGTTAGTTGTATTCCTAGGTACTTAACTCTCTTTGTAGCAGTCGTGAAAGGGAGTTCACCTATGATTTGGCTTTCTGTTTGTCTGTTGTTGGTGTATAAGAATGTTTGTGATTTTTTCACATAGATTTTTTAATCCTGAGACTTTGCTGAAGTTACTTATCAGCTTAAGGAAATTTTGGGCTGAGATGATGGGGTCTTCTAAATATACAATCATGCCATCTGCAGATAGAGACAATTTGACTTCCTCTTTTCCTAACTGAATACCCTTTACTTCTTTTACTTGCCTGATTGCACTGGCCAGAAGTTCCAATACTATGTTGAATAAGAGTGGTAAGAGAGGGCATCCTTGTCTTGTGCCAGTTTTCAAAGCGAATGCTTCCAGTTTTTGCCCATTTAGTATGATATTGGTTGTGGGTATGTCATAAATAGCTCTTATTATTTTGAGATATGTTCCATTGATATCTACTTTATTGGGAACTTTTAGCATAAAGGGCTTTTGAATTTTGTCAAAAGCCTTCTCTGCATCTATTGAGACATATTAGACAGATCAACAAGACAGAAAACTAACAAGGATATCCAGGACTAGAACTCAGGTCTGGACCAAGCTGACGTAATAGACATCTACAGAACTCTCCACCCCCAATCCACAGAATATACATTCTTCTCAGCACCACATCACATTAATTATAAAATTGACCACATAGTTGGAAGTAAAACACTCCTCAGAAAATTGAAAAGAATGGAAATCATAACAAATAGTCTCTCAGACCACAGTGCAATCAAATTAGAACTCAGGATTAAGAAACTCACTTAAAACCACACAACTACATGGAAACTGAACAACCTGCTCCTGAACGACTATTGGATAAATAATGAAGTGAAGGCAGAAATAAAGATGTTCTTCAAACCCAGTAAGAACAGAGACACAATGTACCAGATCTCTGCGACACATTTAAAGCAGTGTCTAGAAGGAAATTTATAGTACTAAGTGCTCACAAGAGAAATGAGGAAAGATCTAAAACTGACACCATAATGTCACGATTAAAAGAACTAGAAGAGTAAGATCAAACAAATTCAAAAGCTAGCAGAAGACAAGAAATAACTAAGATCAGAGCAGAACTGAAGGAGATAGAGACAAAAAAAAAAAAACCCTTCACAAAAATCAATAAATCCAGGAGTTGGTTTTTTGAAAAGATCAACAAAATAGATAGACCACTAGCCAGACTAACAAAAAAGAAAAGAGAGAAGAATCAAATAGATGCAATAAAAATGATAAAGGGGATATCACGACCAATCCCACAGAAATACAAACTACCATCAGAGATTATATAATCACCTCTATGCAAATGAACCAGTAAATCAAGAAAGAAATCGATAAATTCCTGGATACTTACACCTTCCCAAGACTAAACCAGGAAGAAGTTGAATCCCTGAATAGACCAATAACATGGTTTGAAATTGAGGCAGCAATTAATAGCCTACCAACCAAAAAAAAAAGTCCAGCACCAGATGGGTTCACAGCCGAATTCTACCAGAGGTACAAAGAGGAGCTGGTACCATTCCTTCTGAAACTAGGGAATCCTGTCTAATTTATTTTATGAGACCAACATCATCCTGTTACCAAAATCTGGCAGAGATACAACTAAAAACAAAAATGTCAAGCCAATATCCATGATGAACATTGATGTGAAAATCTTCAATAAAATACTGGCGAACCGAGTCCAACAGCACATCAAAAAGCTTATCCATCACTATCAAGTTGGACTCATTCCTGGAATGCAAAGCTGGTTCAACGCAAGCAAATCTATAAATCTAATCCATCACATAAACAGAACCAAAGACAAAAATCACATGATATCTCTAT